>MDKF010083232.1:0-35311 GCA_026770625.1 Nicotiana glauca
GAAGGCGAAGGCACTTAGCCATATAGTTCGAACGAGGTCGAACTACATACTTTGATGGCGAAGGCACTTAGCCTTATAGTTCGAGCGAGGTTGAACTACATACATTGATGGCGAAGGCTCTTACTCTAATAGTTCGAATGAGGTCGAACTACATACTTTGATGCCGAAGGCTCTTAGCCTGAGTCCCAATTCGAATGAGGTCGAACTATATACTTTGATGGCGAAGGCACTTAGCCTTATAGTTCGAACAAGGTCGAACTACATACTTTGATGGCGAAGGTTCTTAGCCTTATAGTTCGAAAGAGGTGAAACTACATACTTTGATGGTGAAGGCTCTTAGACTTATATTTCGAACGACGTCGAAATACATACTTTGATAGCGAAGGCTCTTAACCTGAGTCCCAGTTCGACTGAGGTCGAACTATATACTTTTATGGCGAAGGCTCTTAGCCTGAGTCTCAGTTCGACTAAGGTCGAACTATATACTTTAATGCGAAGTAACTTAGCCTTATAGTTCGAACGAGGTCGAACTACATACTTTGATGGCGAAGGCTTTTAGCCTGAGTCCCAATTCGACTGAGATCGAACTATATGCTTTGATGGCGAAGGCTCTTAGCCTTATAGTTCGAATGAGGTCGAACTACATACTTTGATGGCGAAGGCTCTTAGCCTGAGTCCCAGTTCGACTGAGGTCGAACTATATACTTTGATGGCGAAGACACTTAGCCTTATAGTTTGAACGATGATGAACTACATACTTTGATAGTGAAAGCTCTTAGCCTTATTGTTCGAACGAGGTCGAACTACATACTTTGATGGCGAAGGCTCTTAGCCTGAGTCCCAGTTCGACTGAGTTCGAACTATATACTTTGATGATGAAGGCACTTAGCCTTATAGTTTAAACGAGTTCGAACTATATACTTTTATGGCGAAGGCACTTAGCCTTATAGTTTGAATGAGTTCGAACTGCATATTTTGATGGCGAAGGTTCTTAGCTTTATAAATCAAACGAGGTCGAACTACATACTTTGATGGCGAAGGCTCTTAGCCTGAGTCCCAGTTCGACTGAGGTCAAACTATATACTTTCATGGCAAAGCCACTTAGCCTTATTGTTCAAACGAAGTTGAACTACATACTTTGATTGTGAAAGCTCTTAGCCTTATAGTTCGAACGAGGTCAAATTACATACTTTGATAGCGATGGCTCTTAGCCTGAGTCCCAGTTCGACTGAGGTCGAACTATATACTTTGATGGCGAAGGCTCTTAGCCTTATAGTTCGAACGAGGTCGAACTACATAATTTGATGGTGAAGGCTCTTAGCCTGAGTTCCAGTTCGACTGAGGTCGAACTATATACTTTGATGACGAAGACACAGCCTAATATTTCGAACGAGATCGAACTACATGCTTGGGTGGCGAAGGCACTTAGCCTTATAATTCAAACGAGGTCGAACTACATACTTTGATGGCAAAGGCACTTATCCTTGTAGTTAGAACGAGGTCGAACTACACACTTTGATGGCGAAGGCTCTTAGCCTGAGTCCCAGTTCGACTGAGGTGGAACTATATACGTTGATGGCGAAGGCACTCAGCCTTATAGTTCGAATGAGGACGAACTACATACTTTGATGACGAAGGCTCTTAGCCTTATATTTCAAACGAGGTCGAACTACATTCTTTGATGGCGAAGGCTCTTAGCTTGAGTCCCAATTTGACTGAGGTCGAACTATAAACTTTGAAGGCAAAGGCACTTAGCCTTATAGTTCGAACGAGGTCGAACTACATACTTTGATGGCGAAGGCACTTAGCCTTATAGTTTGAATGAGTTCGAACTGCATATTTTGATGGCGAAGGCACTTAGCCTTATAGTTCGAACGAGGTCGAACTACATACTTTGATGGCGAAGGCACTTAGCCTTATAGTTTGAATGAGTTCGAACTGCATATTTTGATGGCGAAGGCTATTAGCCTTATAAATCAAACGAGGTCGAACTACATAATTTGATGGCGAAGGCTCTTAGCCTGAGTCCCAGTTCGACTGAGGTCGAAATATATACGTTGATGGCGAAGGCACTCAGCCTTATAGTTCGAATGAGGACGAACTACATACTTTGATGGTAAAGGCTCTTAGCCTTATATTTCGAACGATTTCGAACTACATACTTTGATGGCGAAGGCTCTTAGCTTGAGTCCAAATTTGACTGAGGTCGAACTATAAACTTTGAAGGCGAAGGCACTTAGCCTTATAGTTCAAACGAGTTCGAACTACATACTTTGATGGCGAAGACACTTAGCCTTATAGTTCGAATGAGTTCGAACTGCATATTTTGATGGCGAAGGCTCTTAGCCTTATAAATCAAGCGAGGTCGAACTACATACTTTGATGGCGAAGGCTCTTAGCCTGAATCCCAGTTCGACTGAGGTCAAACTATATACTTTCATGGCGAAGGCACTTAGCCTTATTGTTCAAACGAAGTTGAACTACATACTTTGATTGTGAAAGCTCTTAGCCTTATAGTTCGAATGAGGTAAAATTACATACTTTGACAGTGATGGCTCTTAGTCTGAGTCCCAGTTCGACTGAGGTCAAACTATATACTTTGATGCCGAAGGCTCTTAGCCTTATAGTTCGAACGAGGTCGAACTACATAATTTGATGGTGAAGGCTCTTAGCCTGAGTTCCAGTTCGACTGAGGTCGAACTATATACTTTGATGGCGAAGAAACTTTGCCTAATATTTCGAATGAGATCGATCTACATACTTGGATGGCGAAGGCACTTAGCCTTATAATTCGGACGAGGTCGAACTACATACTTTGATGGCGAAGGCACTTAGCCTTGTAGTTAGAACTAGTCGAAACTACAAACTTTGATGGTGAAGGCTCTTAGCCTGAGTCCCAGTTCGACTGAGGTCGAACTATATACGTTGATGGCGAAGGCACTTAGCCTTATAGTTCGAACGAGGTCGAACTACATACTTTGATGGCGAAGGCTCTTAGCTTGAATCCAAATTTGACTGAGGTCGAACTATAAACTTTGAAGGCGAAGGCACTTAGCGTTATAGTTCGAACGAGTTCGCACTACATACATTGATGGCGAAGGCACTTAGCCTTATAGTTCGAATGAGTTTGAACTGCATATTTTGATGGCGAAGGCTCGTAGCCTTATAAATCAAACGAGGTCGAACTACATACTTTGATGGCGAAGGCTCTTAGCCTGAGTCCCAGTTCGACTGAGGCCAAACTATATACTTTCATGGTGAAGTCACTTAGCCTTATTGTTCAAACGAAGTTGAACTACATACTTTGATGGTGAAGCCACTTAGCCTTGTGGTTAGAACGAGGACGAACTACATACTTAGATGACGAAGGCTCTTGGCCTGAGTCCCCAGTTCGACTGAGGTCGAACTATATACTTTGATGGCCAAGGCTCTTAGCCTTATAGATCGAACGAGGTCGAACTACATACTTTGATGGCGAAGGCTCGTAGCCTTATAAATCAAACGAGGTCGAACTACATACTTTGATGGCGAAGGCTCGTAGCCTTATAAATCAAACGAGGTCGAACTACATACTTTGATTGTGAAAGCTCTTAGCCTTATAGTTCGAACGAGGTCAAATTACATACTTTGATAGTGATGGCTCTTAGCCTGAGTCCCAATTCGACTGAGGTCGAACTATATACTTTGATGGCGAAGGCTCTTAGCCTTATAGTTCGAACGAGGTCGAACTACATAATTTGATGGCGAAGGCTCTTAGCCTGAGTTCCAGTTCGACTGAGGTCGAACTATATACTTTGATGGAGAAGACACTTAGCCTAATATTTCGAATGAGATCGAACTACATACTTGGATGGCGAAGGCACTTAGCCTTATAATTCGAACGAGGTCGAACTACATACTTTGATGGTGAAGGCACTTAGCCTTGTGGTTAGAACGAGGACGAACTACATACTTAGATGACGAAGGCTCTTAGCCTGAGTCCCAGTTCGACTGAGGTCGAACTATATACATTGATGGTGAAGGCACTCAGCCTTATAGTTCGAATGAGGACGAACTACATACTTTGATGGCGAAGGCTCTTAGCCTTATATTTCGAACGAGGTCGAACTACATACTTTGATGGCGAAGGCTCTTAGCTTGACTCCCAATTTGACTGAGGTCGAACTATAAACTTTGAAGGTGAAGGCACTTAACCTTATAGTTCGAACGAGGTCGAACTACATACTTTGATGGCGAAGGCACTTAGCCTTATAGTTCGAGCGAGGTCAAACTACATACATTGATGGCGAAGGCTCTTAGCCTAATATTTCAAATCAGGTCGAACTACATACTTTGATGGCGAAGGCTCTTAGCCTGAGTCCCAGTTCGAATGAGGTCAAACTATATACTTTGATGGCGAAGGCACTTAGCCTTATAGTTCGAACAAGGTCGAACTACATACTTTGATGGCGATGGTTCTTAGCCTTATAGTTCGAAAGAGGTCAAACTACATACTTTTATGGTGAAGGCTCTTAGACTTATATTTCGAACGACGTCGAAATACATACTTTGATGGCGAAGGCTCTTAACCTGAGTCCCAGTTCGACTGAGGTCGAACTATATACTTTTATGGTGATGGCTCTTAGCCTGAGTCTCAGTTCGACTAAGGTTGAACTATATACTTTGATGGCGAAGGCACTTAGCCTTATAGTTCGAACGAGGTCGAACTACATACTGTGATGGCGAAGGCTTTTAGCCTGAGTCCCAATTCGACTGAGATCGAACTATATGCTTTGATGGAGAAGGCGCTTAGCCTTATAGATCGAACGAGGTCGAACTACATGTTTTTATGGCGAAGGCATTTAGCCTTATAGTTCGAACGAGGTCGAACTACATACTTTGATGGCAAAGGCCCTTAGCCTTATAGTTTGAACAATGTCAAACTACATACTTTGATAGCGTAGGCTCTTACCCTGAGTCACAGTTCGACTAAGGCCGAAATATAAACTTTGATGGCGAAGGCTCTTAGCCTTATAGTACGAATGAGGTCGAACTACATACTTTGATGGCGAAGGCTCTTAGCCTGAGTCCCAGTTCGACTGAGGTCGAACTATATACTTTGATGGTGAAGGCACTTAGCCTTATAGTTTGAACGATGATGAACTACATACTTTGATAGTGAAGGCTCTTAGCCTTATAGTTCGAACGAGGTCGAACTACAAACTTTGATGGCGAAGGCTCTTAGCCTGAGTCCCAGTTCGACTGAGGTCAAACTATATACTTTGATGACGAAGGCACTTAGCCTTATAGTTCGAACGAATCCGAACTACATACTTTGATGGCGAAGGCACTTAGCCTTATAGTTCGAATGAGTTCGAACTGCATATTTTGATGGCGAAGGCTCTTAGCCTTATAAATCAAACGAGGTCAAACTACATACTTTGATGGTGAAGGCTCTTAGCCTTTGTCCCAGTTCGACTGATGTCAAACTATATACTTTCATGGCGAAGGCACTTAGCGTTATTATTCAAACGAGGTTGAACTACATACTTTGATTGTGAAAGCTCTTAGACTTATAGTTCGAACGAGGTAACTACATACTTTGATAGCGATGGCTCTTTGCCTAAGTCCCAATTCGACTGAGGTCGAACTATATACTTTGATGGTGAAGGCTCTTAGCCTTATAGTTCTAACGAGGTCGAACTACATAATTTGATGTCGAAGGCTCTTAGCCTGAGTCAGTTCGACTGAGGTCGAACTATATACTTTGATGGCAAAGACACTTAGCCTAATATTTCGAACGAGGTCGAACTACATAATTGGATGACGAAGGCTCTTAGCATGAGTCCAAGTTCGACTGAGGTAGAACTATATACTTTAATGGCGAAGGCACTTAGCCTTATAGTTCGAATGAGGTCGAACAACATACTTTGATAGCAAAGGCTCTTAGCCTTATAATTCGAACGAGGTCGAACAACATACTTTGATGGCAAAGGCTCTTAGCCTGACTCCCAGTTCGACTGAGGTCGAACCATATACTTTGATGGCGAAGGCACTTAGACTTATATTTCGAACGAGATCGAACTACATACTTTGATGGCGAAGGCTCTTAGCGTGAGTCCCAGTTCAACTAAGGTCAAACTATATACTTTGATGGCGAAGGCACTTAGCCTTATAGTTTGAATGAGGTCGAACGACATACTTTGATGGCGAAGGCTCTTAGCCTTATAGTTCGAACGAGGTCGAACTATATACTTTGATGGCAAAGGCGCTTAGCCTAAGTCCCAGTTCGACTAAGGTCGAACTATATACTTTGATGGCGAAGGCACTTACCCATATAGTTCGAACGAGGTCGAACTACATACTTTGATGGAGAAGGCACTTAGACTTATAGTTCGAACGAGGTCGAACTACATACTTTGATGGCGAAGGCTCTTAGCCTTATAGTTCGAACGAGGTCGAACTACATACTTTGATGGCGAAGGCTCTGAGCCTTAGTCGCAGTTCGACAGAGGTCGAACTATATACTTTGATGGCGAAGGCTCTGAGCCTTAGTCGCAGTTCGACAGAGGTCGAACTATATACTTTGATGGCGAAGGCTCTGAGCCTTAGTCGCAGTTCGACAGAGGTCGAACTATATACTTTGATGGCGAAGGCTCTGAGCCTTAGTCGCAGTTCGACAGAGGTCGAACTATATACTTTGATGGCGAAGGCTCTGAGCCTTAGTCGCAGTTCGACAGAGGTCGAACTATATACTTTGATGGCGAAGGCTCTGAGCCTTAGTCGCAGTTCGACAGAGGTCGAACTATATACTTTGATGGCGAAGGCTCTGAGCCTTAGTCGCAGTTCGACAGAGGTCGAACTATATACTTTGATGGCGAAGGCTCTGAGCCTTAGTCGCAGTTCGACAGAGGTCGAACTATATACTTTGATGGCGAAGGCTCTGAGCCTTAGTCGCAGTTCGACAGAGGTCGAACTATATACTTTGATGGCGAAGGCTCTGAGCCTTAGTCGCAGTTCGACAGAGGTCGAACTATATACTTTGATGGCGAAGGCTCTGAGCCTTAGTCGCAGTTCGACAGAGGTCGAACTATATACTTTGATGGCGAAGGCTCTTAGCCTTATAGTTCGAACGAGGTCGAACTACATACTTTGATGGCGAAGGCTCTTAGCCTTAGTCGCAGTTCGACAGAGGTCGAACTATATACTTTGATGGAGATGGCACGTAGCCTCTTAGTTCGAACGAGGTCGAACTATACTGTGATGGTGAAGGCTCTTAGCCTTATAGTTCGAACGAGGTCACACTACATACTTTGATGGCAAAGGCTCTTAGGCTTATAGTTCAAACGAGGTCGAAATACATACTTCGATGGCGAATGCTCTTAACCTAAGTCCCAGTTCTACTGAGGTGGAACTATATACTTTGATGGCAAAGTCTCTTAGCATGTGTCCAAGTTCGACTAAGGTCGAACTATATACTTTGATGGCAAAGGAACTTAGCCTTATAGTTCTAACGAGGTCGAACCACATACTCTAATGGTGAAGGCACTTAGCCTGAGTCCCAATTTGACTGAGGTCGAACTATATGCTTTGATGGCGAAGGCTCTTAGCCTTATAGATCGAACGACATTGAACTACATGTTTTTATGGCCAAGGCATTTAGCCTTATAGTTCGAACGAGGTCGAACTACATACTTTGATGGCGAAGGCCCTTAGCCTTATAGTTCAAACGAGATCAAACTACATACTTTTATGGCAAAGGCTCTTAGCCTGAGTCCTAGTTCGACTAAGGTCGAACTATATACTTTGATGGTGAAGGCACTAAGCCTTATAGTTCGAATGAGGTCAAACTACATACTTTGATGGCGAAGGCCCTTAGCGTGAGTCCCAGTACGAATGAGGTCGAACTATATACTTTGATGGCTAAGGCACTTAGCCTTATAGTTCGAACGAGGACGAACTACATACTTTGATGGTGAAGGCTCTTAGCCTTATAGTTCGAACGAGGTCAAACAACATACTTTGATGGTGAAGGCTCTTAGCCTGAGTCCCAGTTCGACTGAGGTCGAACTATATACTTTGATGGCGAAGTCACTTAGCCTTATAGTTCGAACAAGGTCAAACTGCATACTTTGATGGCGAAGGCTCTTAGACCTATAGTTCAAACAAGGTCGAACTATATACTTTGATTGCGAAGGCTCTTAGCATGAGTCCCAGTTTGACTAAGGTCGAACTATATACTTTGATGGCGAAGGCACTTAGCCTTATAATTCGAACGAGGTCGAACTACATACTTTGATGGTGAAGGCTCTTAGCCTTATAGTTCGAACGAGGTCAAACTACACACTTTGATAGTGATGGCTATTAGCCTGAGTCCCAGTTCGACTAAGGTGGAACTATATACTTTGATAGAGAAGGCTCTTAGCCTTATAGTTCGAATGAGGTCGAACTACATACTTTGATGGCGAAAGCTCTTAGCCTGAGTCCCAGTTCGACTAAGGTCGAACTATATACTTTGATGGCAAAGGAACTTAGCCTTATAGTTCGAACGAGGTTGAACTACATACTCTGATGGCGAAGTCACTTACCCTATATCCCAATTCGACTGAGGTCGAACTATATGCTTTGATGGTGAAGGATCTTAGCCTTATAGATCGAACGACGTCGAACTACATGTTTTGATGGCCAAGGCATTTAGCCTTATAGTTCGAACGAGGTCAAACTACATACTTTGATGGCGAAGGCCCTTAGCCTTATAGTTCGAACGAGGTCAAACTACATACTTTGATGGTGAAGGCTCTTAGCATGAGTCCTAGTTCGACTAAGGTCGAACTATATACTTTGATGGGGAAGGCACTTAGCCTTATAGTTCGAATAAGGTCAAACTACATACTTTGATGGCGAAGGCTCTTAGCCTGAGTCCCAGTACGAATGAGTTCGAACTATATACTTTGATGGCGAAGACACTTAGCTTTATAGTTTGAACGAGGACGAACTACATACTTTGATAGTGAAGGCTCTTAGCCTTGTAGTTCGAACGAGGTCAAACTACATACTTGGATGGTGAAGGCTCTTAGCATGATTCCTAGTTCGACTAAGGTCGAACTATATACTTTGATAGAGACGGCTCTTAGCATGAGTCCCAGTTTGACTAAGGTCGAACTATATACTTTGATAGAGACGGCTCTTAGCATGAGTCCCAGTTTGACTAAGGTCGAACTATATACTTTGATAGAGACGGCTCTTAGCATGAGTCCCAGTTTGACTAAGGTCGAACTATATACTTTGATAGAGACGGCTCTTAGCATGAGTCCCAGTTTGACTAAGGTCGAACTATATACTTTGATAGAGACGGCTCTTAGCATGAGTCCCAGTTTGACTAAGGTCGAACTATATACTTTGATAGAGACGGCTCTTAGCATGAGTCCCAGTTTGACTAAGGTCGAACTATATACTTTGATAGAGACGGCTCTTAGCATGAGTCCCAGTTTGACTAAGGTCGAACTATATACTTTGATAGAGACGGCTCTTAGCATGAGTCCCAGTTTGACTAAGGTCGAACTATATACTTTGATAGAGACGGCTCTTAGCATGAGTCCCAGTTTGACTAAGGTCGAACTATATACTTTGATAGAGACGGCTCTTAGCATGAGTCCCAGTTTGACTAAGGTCGAACTATATACTTTGATAGAGACGGCTCTTAGCATGAGTCCCAGTTTGACTAAGGTCGAACTATATACTTTGATAGAGACGGCTCTTAGCATGAGTCCCAGTTTGACTAAGGTCGAACTATATACTTTGATAGAGACGGCTCTTAGCATGAGTCCCAGTTTGACTAAGGTCGAACTATATACTTTGATAGAGACGGCTCTTAGCATGAGTCCCAGTTTGACTAAGGTCGAACTATATACTTTGATAGAGACGGCTCTTAGCATGAGTCCCAGTTTGACTAAGGTCGAACTATATACTTTGATAGAGACGGCTCTTAGCATGAGTCCCAGTTTGACTAAGGTCGAACTATATACTTTGATAGAGACGGCTCTTAGCATGAGTCCCAGTTTGACTAAGGTCGAACTATATACTTTGATAGAGACGGCTCTTAGCATGAGTCCCAGTTTGACTAAGGTCGAACTATATACTTTGATAGAGACGGCTCTTAGCATGAGTCCCAGTTTGACTAAGGTCGAACTATATACTTTGATAGAGACGGCTCTTAGCATGAGTCCCAGTTTGACTAAGGTCGAACTATATACTTTGATAGAGACGGCTCTTAGCATGAGTCCCAGTTTGACTAAGGTCGAACTATATACTTTGATAGAGACGGCTCTTAGCATGAGTCCCAGTTTGACTAAGGTCGAACTATATACTTTGATAGAGACGGCTCTTAGCATGAGTCCCAGTTTGACTAAGGTCGAACTATATACTTTGATAGAGACGGCTCTTAGCATGAGTCCCAGTTTGACTAAGGTCGAACTATATACTTTGATAGAGACGGCTCTTAGCATGAGTCCCAGTTTGACTAAGGTCGAACTATATACTTTGATAGAGACGGCTCTTAGCATGAGTCCCAGTTTGACTAAGGTCGAACTATATACTTTGATAGAGACGGCTCTTAGCATGAGTCCCAGTTTGACTAAGGTCGAACTATATACTTTGATAGAGACGGCTCTTAGCATGAGTCCCAGTTTGACTAAGGTCGAACTATATACTTTGATAGAGACGGCTCTTAGCATGAGTCCCAGTTTGACTAAGGTCGAACTATATACTTTGATAGAGACGGCTCTTAGCATGAGTCCCAGTTTGACTAAGGTCGAACTATATACTTTGATAGAGACGGCTCTTAGCATGAGTCCCAGTTTGACTAAGGTCGAACTATATACTTTGATAGAGACGGCTCTTAGCATGAGTCCCAGTTTGACTAAGGTCGAACTATATACTTTGATAGAGACGGCTCTTAGCATGAGTCCCAGTTTGACTAAGGTCGAACTATATACTTTGATAGAGACGGCTCTTAGCATGAGTCCCAGTTTGACTAAGGTCGAACTATATACTTTGATAGAGACGGCTCTTAGCATGAGTCCCAGTTTGACTAAGGTCGAACTATATACTTTGATAGAGACGGCTCTTAGCATGAGTCCCAGTTTGACTAAGGTCGAACTATATACTTTGATAGAGACGGCTCTTAGCATGAGTCCCAGTTTGACTAAGGTCGAACTATATACTTTGATAGAGACGGCTCTTAGCATGAGTCCCAGTTTGACTAAGGTCGAACTATATACTTTGATAGAGACGGCTCTTAGCATGAGTCCCAGTTTGACTAAGGTCGAACTATATACTTTGATAGAGACGGCTCTTAGCATGAGTCCCAGTTTGACTAAGGTCGAACTATATACTTTGATAGAGACGGCTCTTAGCATGAGTCCCAGTTTGACTAAGGTCGAACTATATACTTTGATAGAGACGGCTCTTAGCATGAGTCCCAGTTTGACTAAGGTCGAACTATATACTTTGATGGCGAAGGCTCTTAGCGGGAGTCCCAGTACGAATGAGGTCGAACTATATACTTTGATGGCGAAGTCACTTAGCCTTATAGTTCGAACGAGGTCGAACTGCATACTTTGATGGCGAAGGCTCTTAGCCTTATAGTTCAAACGAGGCCGAACTATATACTTTGATGGCGAAGGCTCTTAGCCTGTGTCCCAGTTCGACTGAGGTCGAACTATATACTTTGACGGCGAAGGCACTTAGCCTTATAGTTTGAATGAGGTCGAACTACATACTTTGATGGAGAAGGCTCTTAGCCTTATAGTTCGAACGAGGTTGAACTACATACTTTGATAGCGATGGCTCTTAGCCTGAGTCCCAGTTCGACTGAGGTCGAACTATATAATTTGATGGAGAAGGCTCTTCTCCTTATAGTTCGAATGAGGTCGAACTACATACTTTGATGGCGAAGGCTCTTAGCCTTATAGTTCGCACGAGGGCGAAGGCTCTTAGCCTGAGTCCCAGTTCGACTGAGATCGAACTATATACTTTGATGGCGAAGGCACTTAGCCTTATAGTTTGAACGAAGTCGAACTACATACTTTGATGGCGAAGGCTCTTAGCCTGAGTCCCAGTACGACTAAGGTCGAACTATATACTTTGATGGCAAAGGAACTTAGCCTTATAGTTCGAACGAGGTCGAACTACATACTCTGATGGCGAAGGCACTTAGCCTGAGTCCCAATTTGACTGAGGTCGAACTATATGCTTTGATGGTGAAGGCTCTTAGCCTTAGAGATCATAAGACATCGAAATACATATTTTGATGGGCAAGGCATTTAGCCTTATAGTTCGAACAAGGTCGAACTACATACTTTGATGGCGAAGTCCCTTAGCCTTATAGTTCGAACGATGTCAAACTACATACTTTGATGGCGAAGGCTCTTAGCCTGAGTCCTAGTTCGACTATGGTCGAACTATATACTTTGATGGCGAAGGCACTTTGCCTTATAGTTCGAATGAGGTCGAACTACATACTTTAATGGAGAAGGCTCTTAGCCTGAGTCCTAGTACGAATAAGGTCAAACTATATACTTTGATGGCGAAGGCACTTAGCCTTACAGTTCGAACGAGGATGAACTACATACTTTGATGGTGAAGACACTTAGCCTTATAGTTCGAACGAGGTCGATCTACATACTTTGATGGCAAAGTCACTTAGCCTTGAAGTTAGAACGAGGTTGAACTACATACTTTGATGGCGAAGGCACTTAGCCTTATAGTTCGAACGAATTCGAACTGCATACTTTGATGGCAAAGGCTCTTAGCCTTATAGTTCGAATGAGGTCGAACTACATACTTTAATGGTGAAGGCTCTTAGCCAGACTCCCAGTTGGACTGAGTTCGAACTATATACTTTGATGGCGAAGGCACTTAGCCTTATAGTTCGAATGAGGTCAAACCACATACTTTGATGGCGAAGGATCTTAGCCTGAGTCCCAGTACGAATGAGGTCGAACTATATACTTTGATGGCGAAGGCACATAGCCTTACAGTTCGAATGAGGACGAACTACATACTTTGATGGTGAAGGCTCTTAGCCTTATAGTTTCGAGGTCAAACTACATACTTTTATGGCAAAGGCTCTTATCCTTAGTCCTAAATCGACTAAGGTCGAACAATATACTTTGATGGTGAAGGCACTTAGCCTTATAGTTCAAACGATGTTGAACTACATACTTTGATAGCGAAGTCACCTAGCCTTAAAGTTCGAACGAGGTCGAACTGCATACTTTGATGGCGAAGGCTCTTAGCCTTATAGTTCAAACGAGGTCGAACTATGAGTCCCAGTTCGACTGAGGTCAAACTATATACTTTTATAGGGAAGGCACTTAGCCTTATAGTTCGAACAAGGTCGAACTACATACTTTGATGGCGAAGGCTCTTAGCATTTTAGTTCGAACGAGGTCGAACTACATACTTTGATAGCGATAGCTCTTAACCTAAGTGCCAGTTCGACTAAGGTCGAACTATATACTTTGATGGAGAAGGCTCTTAGACTTATAGTTCGAACAAGGTCGAACTACATACATTGATGGCGAAGGCTCTTAGCGTGAGTCCCAGTTCGACTGAGGTTGAACTATATACTTTGATGGCGAAGGCACTTAGCCTTATAGTTCGAATGAGGTCTAACGACATACTTTCATGGAGAAGGCTCTTAGCCTTATAGTTCGAACGAGGTCGAACTACATACTTTGATGGCAAAGGCTCTTAGCCTAAGTCCCAGTTTGACTGAGGTCAAACTATATACTTTGATGGCGAAGGCACTAAACCTTATAGTTTGAACGAGGTCGAACTACATACTTTGATGGCGAAGGCACTTAGCCTTATAGTTCGAACGAGGTCGAACTACATACTTTAATGGCGAAGGCACTTAGCCTTATAGTTCGAATGAGGTCGAACTACATACTTTAATGGCGAAGGCACTTAGCCTTATAGTTCGAATGAGGTCGAACTACATACTTTAATGGCGAAGGCACTTAGCCTTATAGTTCGAATGAGGTCGAACTACATACTTTAATGGCGAAGGCACTTAGCCTTATAGTTCGAATGAGGTCGAACTACATACTTTAATGGCGAAGGCACTTAGCCTTATAGTTCGAATGAGGTCGAACTACATACTTTAATGGCGAAGGCACTTAGCCTTATAGTTCGAATGAGGTCGAACTACATACTTTAATGGCGAAGGCACTTAGCCTTATAGTTCGAATGAGGTCGAACTACATACTTTAATGGCGAAGGCACTTAGCCTTATAGTTCGAATGAGGTCGAACTACATACTTTAATGGCGAAGGCACTTAGCCTTATAGTTCGAATGAGGTCGAACTACATACTTTAATGGCGAAGGCACTTAGCCTTATAGTTCGAATGAGGTCGAACTACATACTTTAATGGCGAAGGCACTTAGCCTTATAGTTCGAACGAGGTCAAACTACATACTATGATGGCGAAGGCTCTTAGCCTTATAGTTCGAACGAGGTCGAACTACATACTTTGATGGTGAAGGCTCTTAGCCTAAGTCCCAGTTCGACTGAGGTCCAACTATATACTTTGATGGCGAAGGTACTTAGCCTTATAGTTCGAACGCGGTCGAACTATATACTTTGATAGTGAAGACTCTTAGCCTTATAGTTCGAACGAGGTCAAACTACATACTTTGTTGGCAAAGGCTCTTAGCCTTATAGTTCGAACGAGGTCGAAATACATACTTTGATGGCGAAGGCTCTTAGCCTAAGTCCCAGTTCGATTGAGGTCGAACTATATACTTTGATGGAGAAGGCTCTTAGACTTATAGTTCGAACGAGGTCGAACTACATACATTGATGGCGAAGGCTCTTAGCGTGAGTCCCAGTTCGACTGAGGTTGAACTATATATTTTGATGGCGAAGGCACTTAGCCTTATAGTTCGAATGAGGTCTAACGACATACTTTCATGGAGAAGGCTCTTAGCCTTATATTTTGAACGAGGTCGAACTACATACTTTTATGGCAAAGGCTCTTAGCCTAAGTCCCAGTTTGACTGAGGTCAAACTATATACTTTGATGGTGAACGCACAAAACCTTATAGTTTGAACCAGGTCGAACTACATACTTTGATGGCGAAGGCACTTAGCCTTATAGTTCGAACGAGGTCGAACTACATACTTTGATGGCGAAGGCACTTAGCCTTATAGTTTGAACGAGTTCAAACTACATACTATGATGGCGAAGGCTCTTAGCCTTATAGTTCGAATGAGGTCGAACTACATACTTTGATGGTGAAGGCTCTTAGCCTGAGTCCCAGATCGACTGAGTTCCAACTATATACTTTGATGGCGAAGGTACTTAGCCTTATAGTTCGAACGCGGTCGAACTATATACTTTGATGGTGAAGGCTCTTAGCCTTATAGTTCGAACGAGGTCAAACTACATACTTTGTTGGCAAAGGCTCTTAGCCTTATAGTTCGAACGAGGTCGAAATACATACTTTGATGGCGAAGGCTCTTAGCCTAAGTCCCAGTTCGACTGAGGTCGAACTATATACTTTAATGGCGAAGGCTCTTAGCCACAGTCCCAGTTCGGCTGAGGTCGAAGTATAAACTTTGATGGCGAAGGAACTTAGCCTTATATTTCGAACGAGGTCGCACTACATACTCTGATGGCGAAGGTACTTATCCTGAGTCCCAATTCGACTGAGGTCCAACTATATGCTTTGATGGCGATAGCTCTTAGCCTTATTGGTCGAACGACGTCGAACTACATGTTTTGATGGCTAAGGCATTTAGCCTTATAGTTCGAACGAAGTCAAACTACATACTTTAATGGTAAAAGACCTTAGCCTTATAGTTCGAACGAGGTCAAACTACATACTTTGATGGCGAAGGCTCTTAGACTGAGTCCTAGTTCGACTAATGTCTAACTATATACTTTGATGGCAAAGGCACTTAGCCTTATAGTTCGAATGAGGTCGAACTACATACTTTGATGGCAGAGGCACTTAGCCTTATAGATCGAACGAGGACAAACTACATACTTTGATGGTAAAGGCTCTTAGCCTTATAGTTCGAACGAGGTCAATCTACATACTTCGATGGCGAAGGCTCTTAGCTTGAGTCCAAGATCGACTAAGGTCGAACTATATACTTTGATGGCGAAGGCACTTAGTCTTATAGTTCGAACGAGGCCAAACTACATACTTTGATGGCCAAGGCACTTAGCTTTATAGTTCGAACGAGGTCGAACTGCATACTTTGATGGCGAAGGCTCTTAGCGTTATAGTTCAAACCACGACGAACTACATACTTTGATGGCGAAGGCTCTTAGCCTGAGTCCCAGTTCGACTGAGGTAGATCTATATACTTTGATGGCGAAGGCACTTAGCCTTATAGTTGGAACAAGGTCAAACTACATACTTTGATGGCGAAGGCTCTTAACCTTATAGTTTGAACGAGGTCGAACTACATACTTTGATAGCGATGGCTCTTAGCCTGAGTCTCAGTTCGACTGAGGTCGAACTATATACTTTGATGAGAAGGCTCTTAGCCTTATAGTTCGAACGAGGTCGAAATACATACTTTGATGGCGAAGGCTCTTAACCTAAGTCCCAGTTCGACTGAGGTCTAACTATATATTTTGATGGCGAAGGCTCTTAGCCACAGTCCCAGTTCGATTGAGGTCGAAGTATATCCTTTGATGGCGAATGAACCTAGCCTTATATTTCGAACGAGGTCGAACTACATACTCTGATGGAGAAGGCACTTATCCTGAGTCCCAATTAGACTGAGGTCGAACTATATGCATTGATGGCGAAGGCTCTTAGCCTTATAGATCGAACGACGTCGAACTACATGTTTTGATGGCTAAGGCATTTAGCCTTATAGTTCGAACGAGGTCAAAATACATACTTTAATGGCAAAGGCCCTTAGCCTTATTGTTCGAACAGGGTCAAACTACATACTTTGATGGCGAAGGCTCTTAGCCTGAGTCCTAGTTCGACTAAGGTCTAACTATATACTTTGATGGCGAAGGCACTTAGCCTTATAGTTCGAATGAGGTCGAACTACATACTTTGATGGCGAAGGCTCTTAGCCTGAGTCCCAGTACGAATGAGGTCGAACTATAAACTTTGATGGCGAAGGCACTTAGCCTTAGAGTTCGAACGAGGACAAACTACATACTTTGATGGTGAAGGCTCTTAGCCTTATAGTTCGAACGAGGTCAATCTACATACTTTGATGGCGAAGGCTCTTAGCCTGAGTCCAAGTTCGGCTGAGGTCGAACTATATACTTTGATGGCGAAGGCACTTAGTCTTATAGTTCGAATGAGGTCGAACTACATACTTTTATGGCGAAGGCACTTAGCTTTATAGTTCGAACGAGGTCGAACAGCATACTTTGATGGCGAAGGCTCTTAGCCTTATAGGTCAAACGGGGACTAACTACATACCTTGATGGCGAAGGCTCTTAGCTTGAGTCCCAGTTCGACTGAGGTCGAACTATATACTTTGATGGCGAAGGCACTTAACCTTATAGTTCGAATGAGGTCAAACCACATACTTTGATAGCGAAGGATCTTAGCCTGAGTCCCAGTACGAATGAGGTCGAACTATATACTTTGATGGCGAAGGCACATAGCCTTATAGTTCGAACGAGGACGAACTACATAATTTGATGGTCAAGGCCCTTAGCCTTATAGTTTCGAGGTCAAACTACATACTTTTATGGCAAAGGCTCTTATCCTTAGTCCTAGTTCGACTGAGGTCAAACAATATACTTTGATGGTGAAGGCACTTAGCCTTATAGTTCGAACGAGGTCGAACTACATACTTTGATAGCGAAGTCACTTAGCCTTAAAGTTCGAACGAGGTCGAACTGCATACTTTGATGGCGAAGGCTCTTAGCCTTATAGTTCAAACGAGGTCGAACTACATACTTTAATAGCGAAGGCTCTTAGCCTGAGTCCCAGTTCGACTGAGGTCAAACTATATACTTTGATAGGGAAGGCACTTAGCCTTATAGTTCAAACAAGGTCGAACTACATACTTTGATGGCGAAGGCTCTTAGCGTTTTAGTTCGAACGAGGTCGAACTACATACTTTGATAGCGATAGCTCTTAACCTAAGTGCCAGTTCGACTGAGGTCGAACTATATACTTTGATGGAGAAGGCTCTTAGCCTTATAGTTCGAACGAGGTTGAACTACATACATTGATGGCGAAGTCTCTTAGCATGAGTCCCAGTTCGACTGAGGTTGAACTATATACTTTGATGGCGAACGCACTTAGCCTTACAGTTCGAATGAGGTCTAACGACATACTTTCATGGAGAAGGCTCTTAGACTTATAGTTCGAACGAGGTCGAACTACATACTTTGATGGAAAAGGCTCTTAGCCTAAGTCCCAGTTCGACTGAGGTCAAACTATATACTTTGATAGCGAAGGCACTAAACCTTATAGTTCGAACGAGGTCGAACTACATACTTTGATGGCGAAGGCACTTAGCCTTATAGTTCGAACGAGGTCGAACTACATACTTTGATGGCGAAGGCACTTAGCCTTATAGTTTGAACGAGGTCAAACTACATACTTTGATGGCGAAGGCACTTAGCCTTATAGTTCGAACGAGGTCGAACTACATACTTTGATGGCGAAGGCTCTTAGCCTTATAGTTCGAACGAGGTCGAACTACATACTTTGATGGCGAAGGCTCTTAGCCTGAGTCCCAGTTCGACTGAGGTCCAACTATATACTTTGATGGCGAAGGTACTTAGCCTTATAGTTCAAACGCGGTCGAACTACATACTTTGATGGTGAAGGATCTTAGCCTTATAGTTCGAACGAGGTCAAACTACATACTTTGTTGGCAAAGGCTCTTAGCCTTATAGTTCGAACGAGGTCGAAATACATACTTTGATGGCGAAGGCTCTTATCCTAAGTCCCTGTTCGACTGAGGTCGAACTATATACTTTGATGGCGAAGGCTCTTAGCCACAGTCCCAGTTCGACTGAGGTCGATGTATATACTTTGATGGTGAAGGAACTTAGCCTTATATTTCGAACGAGGTCGAACTACATACTCTGATGGCGAAGGTACTTATCCTGAGTCCCAATTCGACTGAGGTCCAACTATATGCTTTGATGGCGATGGTTCTTAGCCTTATTGATCGAACGACGTCGAACTACATGTTTTGATGGCTAAGGAATTTAGCCTTATAGTTCGAACGAAGTCAAACTACATACTTTAATGGCAAAAGCCCTTAGCCTTATAGTTCGAACGAGGTCAAACTACATACTTTGATGGCGAAGGCTCTTAGCCTGAGTCCTAGTTCGACTAATGTCTAACTATATACTTTGATGCAAAGGCACTTAGCCTTACAGTTCGAATGAGGTCGAACTACATACTTTGATGGCAGAGGCACTTAGCCTTATATTTCGAACGAGGACAAACTACATACTTTGATGGTGAAGGCTCTTAGCCTTATAGTTCGAACGAGGTCGAACTACATACTTTGATGGCGAAGGCACTTAGTCTTATAGTTCGAACGAGGTCGAACTACATACTTTGATGGCGAAGGCACTTAGCTTTATAGTTTGAACAAGGTCGAACTGCATACTTTGATGGCGAAGGCTCTTAGCATTATAGTTCAAACCACAACGAACTGCATACTTTGATGGCGAAGGCTCTTAGCCTGAGTCCCAGTTCGACTGAGGTAGAACTATATACTTTGATGGCGAAGGCACTTAGCCTTATAGTTCGAACAAGGTCAAACTACATACTTTGATGGCGAAGGCTCTTAGCCTTATAGTTCGAACGAGGTCGAACTACATACTTTGATAGCGATGGCTCTTAGCCTGAGTCCCAGTTCGACTAAGGTCGAACTATATACTTTGATGGAGAAGGCTCGTAGCCTTATAGTTCAAACGAGGTCGAAATACATGCTTTGATGGCGAAGGCTCTTAACCTAAGTCCCACTTCGACTGAGGTCAAACTATATACTTTGATGGCGAAAGCTCTTAGCCACAGTCCCAGTTCGATTGAGGTCGAAGTATATACTTTAATGGCGAATGAACCTAGCCTTATATTTCGAACGAGGTCGAACTACATACTCTGATGGCGAAGGAACTTATCCTAAGTCCCAATTAGACTGAGGTCGAACTATATGCATTGATGGCGAAGGCTCTTAGCCTTATAGATCGAACGACGTCAAACTACATGTTTTGATGGCTAAGGCATTTAGCCTTATAGTTCGAACGAGGTCAAAATACATACTTTAATGGCAAAGGCCCTGAGCCTTATAGTTCGAACGAGGTCAAACTACATACTTTGATGGCGAAGGCTCTTAGCCCGAGTCCTAGTTCGACTAAGGTCTTAACTATATACTTTGATGGCGAAGGCACTTAGCCTTATAGTTCGAATGAGGTCGAACTACATACTTTGATGGCGAAGGCTCTTAGTCTGAGTCCCAGTACGAATGAGGTCGAACTATAAACTTTGATGACGAAGGCACTTAGCCTTAGAGTTCGAACGAGGACAAACTACATACTTTGATGGTGAAGGCTCTTATCCTTATAGTTCGAACGAGGTCAATCTACATACTTCGATGGCGAAGGCTCTTAGCCTGAGTCCAAGTTCGACTAAGGTCGAACTATATACTTTGATGGCGAAGGCACTTAGTCTTATAGTTCGAACGAGGTCGAACTACATACTTTGATGGCGAAAGCACTTAGCTTTATAGTTCGAACGAGGTCGAACTGCATACTTTGATGGCGAAGGCTCTTAGCGTAATAGTTCAAACCACGTCGAACTACATACTTTGATGGCGAAGGCTCTTAGCCTGAGTCCCAGTTCGACTGAGGTAGAACTATATACTTTGATGGCGAAGGCACTGAGCCTTATAGTTCGAACAAGGTCAAACTACATACTTTGATGGCGAAGGCTCTTAGCCTAATAGTTCGAATGAGGTTGAACTACATACGTTGATAGCGATGGCTCTTAGCCTGAGTCCCAGTTCGACTGAGGTCGAACTATATACTTTGATAGAGAAGGCTCTTAGCCTTATAGTTCGAACAAGGTCTAAATACATACTTTGATGGCGAAGGCTCTTAACCTAAGTCCCAGTTCGACTGAGGTCAAACTATATATTTTGATGGCGAAGGCTCTTAGCCACAGTCCCAGTTCGATTGAGGTCGAAGTATATACTTTGAAGGCGAATGAACCTAGCCTTATATTTCGAACAAGGTCGAACAACATACTCTGATGGCGAAGGAACTTATCCTGAGTCCCAATTATACTGAGGTCGAACTATATGCATTGATGGTGAAGGCTCTTAGCCTTATAGATCGAACGACGTCGAACTACATGTTTTGATGGCTAAGGCATTTAGCCATATAGTTCGAACGAGGTCAAAATACATACTTTAATGGCAAAGGCCCTTACCCTAATATTTCGAACGAGGTCAAACTACATACTTTGATGGCGAAGGCTCTTTGCCTGAGTCCTAGTTCGACAAAGGTCTAACTATATACTTTGATGGCGAAGGCACTTAGCCTTATAATTCGAATGAGGTCGAACTACATACTTTGATGGCGAAGGCTCTTAGCTTGAGTCCCAGTACGAATGAGGTCGAACAATAAACTTTGATGGCGAAGGCACTTAGCCTTAGAGTTCGAACGAGGACAAACTACATACTTTGATGGTGAAGGCTCTTAGCCTTATAGTTCGAACGAGGTCAATCTACATACTTTGATGGCGAAGGCTCTTAGTTTGAGTCCCAGTACGAATGAGGTCGAACAATAAACTTTGATGGCGAAGGCACTTAGCCTTAGAGTTCGAACGAGGACAAACTACATACTTTGATGGTGAAGGCTCTTAGCCTTATAGTTCGAACGAGGTCAATCTACATACTTTGATGGCGAAGGCTCTTAGCCTGAGTCCGATTTTGGCTGAGGTCGAACTATATACTTTGATGGTGAAGGCACTTAGTCTTATAGTTCGAACGAGGTCGAACTACATACTTTTATGGCGAAGTCACTTAGCTTTATAGTTCGAACGAGGTCGAACAGCATACTTTGATGGCGAAGGCTCTTAGACTTATAGTTCAAACGAGGACTAACTACATACCTTGATGGCGAAGCCTCTTAGCTTGAGTCCCAGTTCGACTGAGGTCAAACTATATACTTTGATGGCGAAGGCACTTAGCCTTATAGTTCGAACGAGGTCGAACTACATACTTTGATGGCGAAGGCTCTTAGTCTTATAGTTCAAACGAGGTTGAACTACATACTTTGATAGCGATGGCTCTTAGCCTGAGTCCCTGTTCGATTGAGGTCGAACTATATACTTTGATGTAGAAGGCTCTTAGCCTTATAGTTCGAACGAGGTCGAACTACATACTTTGATGGCGAAGGCTCTTAGCCTGAGTTCCAGTTCGACTGAGGTCGAACTATATACTTTTATGGCGAAGGCACTTAACCTTATATTTCAAACGAGGTCGAACTACATACTTTGATGGCGAAGGCTCTTAGCCTGAGTCCCAGTTCGACTGAGATCGAACTATATACTTTGATGGCAAAGGCACTTAGCCTTATATTTCGAATTAGGTCGAACTACATACTTTGATGGCGAAGGCTCTTAGCCTTATAGTTCGAACGAGGTCGAACTACGTACTTTGATGGCAAAGGCTCTTAGCCTGATTCCAAGTTCGACTAAGGTCGAACTATATATTTTAATGGCGAAGCACTTAGCCTTATAGTTCGAACGAGGTCGAACTACATACTTTGATGGCGAAGGCACTTAGACTTATAGTTCGAACGAGGTCGAACTACATACTTTGATGGCAAAGGTTCTTAGGCTTATTGTTCGAACAAGGTCAGACTACATACTTTGATAGCGAAGGCTCTTAGCCTGAGTCCCTGTTCGACTGAGGTCGAACTACATACTTTGATGGCGAAGGCACTTAGCCTTATAGTTCGAATGAGGTCGAACTACATACTTTGACGGCGAAGGCTCTTAGCCTTATAGTTCAAACGAGGTCGAACTACATACTTTGATGGCGAAGGCTTTTAGCCTTATATTTCGAACGAGGTCGAAATACATACTTTGATGGCGCAGGCTCTTAGCCTGAGTCCCAGTTCGACTGAGGTCGAACTATATACTTTGATGGCGAAGGCTCTTAGCCTGAGTCCCAGTTCGACCTACTTTGATGGCTTGAGCACTTTGCCTTATATTTCAAACGAGGTCGAATTACATACTTTGATAGTGAAGGCTCTTAGCCTTAAAGTTCGAACGAGGTCGAACTACATACTTTGATGGCGAAGGCTCTTGGCCTTATAGTTCGAACGAGGTTGAACTACATGCTTTGTTGGCAAAGGCTCTTAGCCTTATGACTTCGGTCGTTGCGTGGTCCTTGATTCTGCGTTTTGACCTGCGGTTTCCTGTCATGCTTGTGCTATTGTTGGTTGCCATACCGTAGCGTTCGAGTTGGTTCATGGTGGTTTTTGATTCCTCATTTGGAACACCTCCACGCTGATTTCTGACCTGACGCGGTGTGGGGGATGAGGGAGAGCAATGCTTCGTGCTTCTGCCTGGGGGTGGAAGATGCTTTGCATCGCTTCTCTCTTTGTTCGGACCGTTCGAGATCTGTAGGGTGGAAGATTTTAGCTTCGGCTGGCGCGTCGGATTCTTCTTTTCTCGATGCGCGGTTCTTGACTCTGATTCGGGTTAGATTTTCTTTCTGGTGTTTCTTTTGGCTTCAATCCAGGAAGAACTCGGTATTTTCACTAGGAAATCCCCACAGACTGCGCCAAATTGTTCAACCGAAAGTTTTCGAATACTTTCTAGGCTAATCAATCAAAATAAATCAAGGGTAAATCATAGCCAAGCAGAATTAATCATTGGATTAGAAGACACAATTGAAACACGAGAAGACAGGATTGAAGGTAGATATACTTTGGATTGTATTAATCATAATAGCTTGACCTACCTCTCTTGGAAGAGGTTCAGGGAATTACAATCCAGCTCTTTATGGCCTCTCTCATGGAGCTAATCTATTCTTTTTTGTGGATCTCGAACGGTGTCCAAGAAAATCCCCCCTTTTCTAGGCTCTTTCGTGGTATTTATAGGTACAAGCTTCATGAGCTCATCATGAATCATCGTAGCCGAATCGAGGAGACGCTCTTTTGTTGCGGAGGGACCATAGCCCCATTACTTGTCTTAGAATCGGCGATTACGATGTAAAGTTAAGTTCGTTGACCGTTTGCTCTGGGCCGATTAGGAAGGGACTTGTTTAGTAATGGTCATATGATCAAATTTTTTACCAATACAATATTAATCCAAGCAATACACTCTGTTCAAGAGATATCCGTACTTTCAATTGGGTTAGCGATACATTTTCCTCTGATTAACATCTATTTGTACAAGTATTTAAACCAAAGAAAACAACTTAATCTTAATTAATAGTTAACTTGTGCAGTTGCTTAAAGGAATTGTTGCAGCTCATATTCTAGAGCCCAATTGTGATCGGTCGTTGTATGGCTCGTAAGCTCCCTCTAGAGCTTAACATTCCTGCTAAACCTGGAGTAAAATGTCAACACCCAAAATCCACTAATGGTCGTGGTGGCGCCGGACATCTCTGTTAGGCCAGCCAACTAAATTATCAATTAATTCCTCTTTTAATTCTTTTGAAATTCTAAGGTTTTTCCTTCCATTTTTCATAAATAAAAGTTCACTACTTGAATTCAAATTTAAATAATAACAATTGGTACAAATCCATTGAAACCCATCCCAGAAACCCGGTGTCACAAGTACATGAGCGACTACTGATAAGTAAAATAAAATACAACATCTGTCCGACATACAGTGGACAGGGAATAAATAATAAAAGTGTAGAAAGGAACTACACTAGCTACGGGCCACCTCGCAAATTGCAGTTCACCTAGTTTCAGAATTATCCACGCTGCTACGCCCAGTAGGCTGCTAGAAGTATATATGTACCTGTGCAACAAAAATGCACGGAAGTGTAGTATGAGTACATAATCAACGTGTACTCAGTGAGTATCCCGCCTAATCCCGAAGGGGTAGAGACGAGATAGCCAACTCCGACACTTACTAAAGGTCGATTAGCAATATTCTATAAGTGCGAGGATAATCATGGATTTGTATAAAAGTTCTAATTGTGAACCAGAAAAATAGGTAAACGCCTTCAACAATAAATCAAGTGCTTCTAAAGTCTGTTCTTTATTATCTTATCAGTTTATATCAAGCCACGTAGGGCCAATTCCACGTTTACAATTTTCAAGTAACAGATAAACATGCGCAAATTTCACCGAGGCGACGGCCCGCTCCAACAGGAATGTAAAATGTGCACTGCCGAGGGTCGAGTGGCACAAACCATAGATGCATCTATTCTCACTGAGGCGTTCGGCCCGTTCCATAAATAAACACATATCCTGCTCGCGAATCATCCATGCGAGGCAGGCACACATAAAATACATACTCAAGTAGGAAATTAAGAGCTTATCGAGGATAATCAACCAAATAGACAAATTTCTCTTTTTATCATTTCAGGAAAAATTTAATACTAAATCTCTTTTTAAATTCCTTTCCCAATTCAAGGTGATTTAAACAATTCAAACTATAAATGGGTTCACAGTAATCTAAGTATAACATGTTTTTGGGTCCTAGACTACCCGAACAATAGCATAATAGTAGCTAAGCACGAACTCTCGTCACCTCGTGCGTACGAAGCCCCCCACAAATAAGAGCACATATTAATTTAACTCACCTATGGGATAATTTCCCCTCCGCAAGATTAGAAAGGAGACTCACCTCGCTCCGAAGGTCCATAACTGGCATTCCATGCCCTTCTGAAGACTTGAATCGACGCACAACGCTTGAAAACTAGCCAATAATTATGTAAATCCATTAATATATGCTAAGGTACTCATTATAATCCAATTTATAACAATTCCTAACCCCGATCGAAAAGTAGACAAAAATGCCCTCGGGCCCACGTGCCCGGAATCTGAACTTTTTCGAAGATAAAGTTTACCCATAGTCTCACGAACTCAAAAATATGATTTATTCTCAATTCCATACCCAAAATCGTGGTCAAATAAATCCAAAAATCTCAATTTCTAGGTTTTTCTTTAAAACCCCAAATTCTCCTTTAGATTCTCATGAATTTTGATGTTACATCTAAGGTATAATTACGAAATATAATTGAAAATTAGTTAGAGGAACTCACCCAATGATTTGATATGAAAATACACTCTCAAAATCGCCCACTCTCGGACCTAGGGCTCAAAATATGATAAAATGAAGCAAAAACTCGAGTTACACAGCTAAAATCAAGCTGCAGAAGTCGCATTTGCAATCCAGGGTTCGCAATTACGAACCCTCGCAAAAGCGAAGAAATCCTTCGCAATTACGGACAAAGAGGGGTTGGGAAAGGTCGCATTTGCGACAAAAAAATTTGCAATTGCGACCAGAAGCAGCAGTTTTCCCGACACAAAAATGAGCATAAGTTTCTCATACGATGTCCAAATTCGATGTTTCTTTTTCCTATGGCTCCGTGATTTCGATACGGATCTAATGGTTAAATAAAAACTTAATTTGGAGATCATTTTCTTAATATGGTACCCCTTTATGTCCAAAGAAATGACGTTGAAACATCAAATAAGAGCGCGATTACAACTCGAAACATACCCGAGGCCCCCGGGACCCCGACCAATCACACCAACCAGTCCCAAAATACATTACGGACTTGCTCGAGGTCTCAAATCACATCAAACAACGCTAAAATCATGAATCAACCTCCAATCCAAGCGTTATGAACTTTAGAACTTCCAACTTCCTATTTCGATGCTTAAACCTATCAAATCACGTCCGATTGACCTCAAATTTTGCGCACAAGTCATATTCGACATTACGGACCTACTCCAACTTCCGAAATCGAATTCTAACCCCGATATCAAAAAGTACACTTCTGGTCAAACTTCTCAAAACCTTTCAATTTCTATCTTTAGCCAAATGGCTTCAAAATGACCTACGGACCTCCGAATTCACTTCCGATCGCGCTTCCAACTCCAGAATCACCATACGGAGTTAATCCCAGTCTCGGAATCCCAAACGGACATCGATAGCACTGAAATGCACTTCGAACCAAACTTAAGAAATTTCTTCCAAAATGCTAACTTCCACAATAGGCGCCAAAGCGCTCCCGAGTTACCCAAAACCCGAATCGGGCATACGCCGAAGTCCGAAATCGTCATACGAACTTGCTGGAACCTTCAGATCTTGATTCCGAGGTCGTTTACTCAAAATTCCAATCTTAGCCATTTTCTCCAACTTAAGGCTTCTGAAATGAGAATTTTCATTTAAAGTTAACTCTGAACTTCCTGAATTTCAATTCCGACCATACACACAAGTCAATATACCTGAAATGAAGTTGCTCATGGCCTCAGGCCGCTGAACGACGCGCTAGAGCTCAATACGACCAGTTGGGTCGTTACATTCTCTCCCACTTAAACATACGTTCGTCCTCAAACATGCTAAGAACTACACTGAAGTAGTCTGAAATCACTATTTAACACCTCGTGCACCGACCCGTGCTACCATAACTCAATTGAGTACATTAGCTCGATAAATTCTGAAGATATACCCTTTTATTCAAGCAAATAAGCCTTAGAGCCCAATTCCAACATCTAGAATTCTATGTCAGGCCTGTTTTCAACATAAGATCACCAAATCATTCACCACACGCTGTACCCAACATGACTGCATAACCTTGCTGAATTCTTACTTTGCAACACTTAATCCACAGGACCACGATAATATTTGTTGATCAACTTAGCCAAAATTCAACGAATCAGATGCTCCCATTGCACCTTATGCCACACGCAAGTCTTACTCTAACTCTTACAATACCGCCACGATGGATTAGATGTGCCAAAATTCATAATCAACTGCCGAGTCAACCAATCATTAAGTCTATACTTCTGACAAGAAACATCACCACATTCTGGACGAAATAATGATCTTTGCTCCCTAATATACTTCATAGAATTAGATTACACTGATCCTAAACCCCATAATCTCGTCTCACCCAGTACGAACTGCTCAAGCAATAAGCCACCTCGGACACAGTCAAAAGTCCCATAAGACGCTACCATGTGCCAATAGGCCACCATTCCAAACATAACACAAGCAGGAAATCGAACTCTGGAAGGAATTACTAACCCCCGCACTAATACGGACTTTCCTTAGAAGATAGGAAGCGAAAAACACAAAAATAGCATATAGAAACCAGACTCGATATCACACTGTTGCGGCATGCAACCCGATCCAAATAACATACCCATGGCGGCGTGCCACCCGATCCACACATGGATCTCACATAAGGAGATTGCACTTCGAGCTAAATCTGCTCATTACAATAGAAATATCAAATTCCGATCGCAAGAACGCTAAGTGCATAATACCATCCCTGAGAAAACACATAGCGCTATAGGCTACAAAACTCAAGCACAACTGAGGTGCGATACAAGATCTAAATCTCAAGAGCCATTCTGCTCATATAACATCATCGCCACGCGGAACCTTAACACATAAGAATTTTACTAAGCTGTCTCACAACTCATACGGCACAATACATCATTACCTGAAATAGCTGATGACAAAATAACACCCTGACTGTTCCTCCATAGGGAACGCCTGCTGAAACGAACACCACTGGCCTGATATAAAGCCCTGTTCACATATAAATCAATCCACTGATCTCAAGCCAAATATACGATTGCACCAACTTGGCTAATAACATTTCAAAGGTCCATAGTAACTCCCTTTGCCTCATCACAAGTAAGAACAACCATCATAACTGGAGCAACCTCCTCAGTTCATAACCGAATAAACAAAGTGCCCTTCAGACATAAATTCTCAAATCAATGATATTACCATAATCCTCATACTTGGTTTAACCTTTAGTCAATCAAGTGACTAGATGCCACACTTACACAATCTTCCCATGGGTCACGCTCCCACAACCTTTAAAAATCAAAAAAACGGGTCCGCACATCTAAACCACCGGACACACTAATGCTGAAAAGCGATCAAGAATCCTTAACCAGGATGCAAAGCCTCTTTCACAACACATCGCTCTCAAGGGACGCTGAAGACAATACCAATTTAATTTAATCATTCAACCATTTCTTTGCTCATCCGAGCCCGTGGCATCCTTGCCAACACCGAACTGCAACCTTGACACTCACTTCAAATTTTCATACATCTCACTGCACCCGACGTGCCATTATACGATAGAACACGATTTTTCATCATAACCCTAAAATCATTAATATTTTAACACTTCATCATATACGAACTTTTCACTTAACTCACTTCAGGAGAGTCATAGCAACACACAGGTAAATTCCCATAACCGTAGGATATGCCAATCTCTAAGTAGTGGTCCAAGCCACCATAGCCCTTCCGGAATCCGCTTCCACTTAAAAAGCCATAACAGAAGAATGCTTCTGAATAACATCAATTACGGCGGCCGACAAGCCTCACACGTACTGCCACAAATCATACACATAGCTTGATCACGCAGAATGAACTGATTGTTGGCCCCAGTGTTCCAATTCAACTATGGATAATCATTCTACCTTCTCCCATTTATCCTTGCTTGCCTTAGAAATAATTCTAACTCCATTCAACACATAACATACTCCATCTACACTTACCCCGAGTGACCTTAAATCACGAGACCGGGCTGTCTCAATTCCCACGAACTATTTCATATCACTCAAATGCTACACTACAAGTCAAAAATATCATAGAACATTCTGGGCACCTTCTCATAAGCTGCTACAAAGCTTGATTCTTAACTGTGCTCATAGGCTCGAAATCATTAGGCACCACACCTTAACTTCTAAATTCACTAGGACCGTTATTGAGAGCCACCCGCTCTGACTTGGTCCCGAATATAATTCACTCCATAAATCTTATAACACACGAATACTCTCTCGGCGAAGCAACCAGCGAAATCACTTTCTCTGAAACCTATATCCATACAAGTCATAAATCCTGAACCGTTTTCCATGTCCGAACATGAGCCAATAAGGCCAACTATCGCATGCCTCCAACAATTCATTGCTCGAATTACCACTTATGGTCTTTTCTCATAGCTGAAATAATCCATCAATATGCTAATAACCAGAAATCACGCAAGTAGTTAATCATACAGCCTAATCATAAGCGGTGGGACTCTCCCACTTAGCTTGAAGCCATCATTTCACAATTCTTGAGTTCGCCCGACCTTTTTACCTCTTATTGACTTAACCTCGCGCCACCAATTATCAAAATTTCTCGGAATCTTCCTGTAGAAACCCCCCTTTTGAACTTTGAATCATCAACCACATTCGCACGGCCGATCTCTTCGCTGCATCACCGATAGAATTCCTTGCAGAAGCTTCGCCAACCACACGACCGCTAACCTGCTCACAGAGAAAATCCAACCTAGGGGAATCACCTCCTGACATCTTCCCACGCTGCTGCACGGGGTACATTCACTATGACACCAATAACCCATCCTGAGTTCGAGCGCACCTTCCAGCTGCACAAGTCCATTCGCCCCTCACGGACATCAATTAAATGTGCAGAAACATCCTTCTAATTCGGGGTAATGCTGCACCCTCCTCCATTGCAGGCAGCTCCTTTCCGCCATATCAATCTTCTACCACTTAATAGCCCATACTTCAAGTCACACCCGCAGACTTCACTCACCAATCATTAAAATCCCCAATTCAATCCAAACTCTCCTTAAGGCGCGTAGTCATCCTACTACCAAGCCCATATGCAACACCCGCCACTCTCCCACTTTGGTGGAACTCATCTCTTTAATCGACCACTCGACCTTGCCCCTCATACTTGGTCTTCTAGAAGTTTTAAACACCGCCTAACACTTCCCACATGTCTTTCCTCATACTTTGCTGCTCAATTGTTGCCTTAAATAAAATCTATCTTTGCGGCACTTGAATCCACCATTGCTGCTGACTTTAAATCTTTCCAAGGGTCATCTTTATCGATCCGTCAACATTAGGAATTCTGAGTCGATCTTAAACCACCGCACCATGCGATATCTGACAGTTTTATCTCCAATACTATTTCACAATATCTTGCCTTAAAGGCTAATTGTAGCAGATTTATAACACCAACAAACTTAGTACGTTCAATCAGGACCACGATACCCTCTCATAAAAGAAAGCTCAACCACGCTTGCAAATACCAAGCCTCACTACTTCCACCAGCCCACACCTGACCATTCTTAGTCCAACTACCTTTTCCCCTTTCGGGAATAAAATACTGAATCCTTTTGATTACACACTGAGTAAACCTCCCTTCAATTCATTCACTGCCCCGACACATGGGCAAACACCCTACCATCACAACAACACTGCGGAATAATCGCTCATAAGCATTATGGCAACCTGTGCCTAGCCTCAAGGCTCTTAGAAGTTCTGTTACTAGGCTAAAACAATAGAATATCCGTCCAAAGTGCGACTATAATAGTCCAATCAACTATACCGGGAAAATCATCCCGCACCACATATGTAGTGCCATTAAAATCCTTCAATTTTCGATTTATGACAAGCGCTCGCGTGAGATTGAGTAGGAAGAAATCAAAGGCATAAGCCTCAAAGGAATAGAACTGCACGAAAAGAAAATCAAGAAGGGAAGTGCTCCTAACAGCCCTGTAGCCTCCCGAGGATAAGTACAGACATCTCTGTACCGATCCGCGAGACTCTACTAGACTTGCTCATGACTCATGAGACCGACGGGAACCTAGTGCTCTGATACCATGTTGTCATGACCCAAAATCCACTAAGGGTGGTGGAGTCGGACATCTCTGTCAGGCCAGCCAACTAAATTATCAATTAATTCCTCTTTTAATACTTTTGAAAATCTAAGGTTTTTCCTTCCATTTTTCATAAATAAAAGTTTACTACTTGAATTCAAATTTGAATAATAACAATTGGTACAAATCCGTTGAAACCTATCCCAGAAACCCGGTGTCACAAGTGCATGAGCGACTACTGATAAGTAAAATAAAATACAACATCTGTCCGACATACAGTGGACAGGGATTAAATAATAAAAGTGCAGAAAGGAACTACACTAGCCGTGGGTCGCCTCGCAAATTACAGCTCACCTAATTCCAGAATTATCCATGCTGCTACGCCCAGTAGGCTGCTAGAAGTATAAATGTACCTGTGCAACAAAAATGCACAGAAGTGTAGTATGAGTACGTAATCAACGTGTACTCAGTGAGTATCCCGCCTAATCCCGAAGGGGTAGAGACGAGATGGCCAACTCCGACACTCACTAGAGGTCAATTAGCAATATTCTATAAGTGCGAGGATAATCATGGATTTGTATAGAAGTTCTAATTGTGAAGCCAGAAAAACAGGTAAACACCTTCAACAATAAACCAAGGGCTTCTAAAGTCTGTTCTTTATTATCTTATCAGTTTATATCAAACCACGTAGGGCCAATTCCACGTTTACAATTTTCAAGTAACAGATAAACATGCGCAAATTTCACCGAGGCGACGGCCCGCTCCAATAGGAATGTAAACTGTGCACTGCCGAGGGTCGAGCGGCACGAACCGTAGATGCATCTATTCTCACTGAGGCATTCGGCTCATTCCACAAATAAACACATATCCTGCTCGCGAATCATCCATGCGACGCAGGCACACATAAAATACATACTCAAGTAGGAAATTAAGAGCTTATCAGGGATAATCAACCAAATAGACAAATTTCTCTTTTTAACATTTCAGGAAAAATTTAATATTAAATCTCTTTTTAAATTCTTTTACCAAATCAAGGTGATTTAAACAATTCAAATTATCAATGGGTTCACATCAATCCAAGTATAACATGTTTTTAGGTCCTAGACTACCCGGACAATAGCATAATAGTATCTACGCACGGACTCTCGTCACCTCGTGTGTACGTAGCCCCCCCACAAATAGGAGCACATACCAATTTAACTCACTTATGGGGTAATTTCCCCCTCACAAGATTAGGAAGGAGACTCACCTCGCTCCGAAGGTCCATAACCAGCATTCCATGCCCTTACGAAGACTTGAATCGATGCACAATGCTCGAAAACTATCCAATAATCATGTAAATCCATTAATATATGCTAAGGTACTTATTATAATCCAATTTATAACAATTCCTAACCCCAATCGAAAAGTTGACAAAAGTTCCCCAGGGCCCACGTGCCCGGAATCTGAACTTTTTCGAAGATAAAGTTTACCCATAGCCTCACGAACTCAAAAATATGATTTATTCTCAATTCCATGCCCAAAATCGTGGTCAAAATCCAAAAATCTCAATTTCTAGGTTTTTCTTTAAAACCCCAAATTCTCCTTTAGATTCTCATGAATTTTGATGTTAAATCTAAGGTATAATCACGAAATATAATTAAAAATTAGTTAGAGGAACTCACCCAATGATTTGATATGAAAATCCACTCTCAAAATCGCCCACTCTCGGACCTAGGGCTCAAAATATGATAAAATGAAGCAAAAACTCGAGTTACACAGCTAAAATCAAGCTACAGAAGTCGCATTTGCGATCCAGGAAGAAATCCTTCGCAATTGCGGACAAAGAGGGGCTGGGAAAGGTCGCATTTGCGACAAAAAAATTCGCAATTGCGAACTAGGCATCGCAATTGTGATGGATATGTTCGCAATTGCGGACATACCAGAAGCAACAGTTTTCCCGACACAAAAATAAGCATAACTTTCTCATACGATGTCCAAATTCGATATTTCTCTTTCCTATGGCTCCGTAATTTTGATACGGATCTAATGGTTCAATAAAAACTTAATTTGGAGCTCATTGTATTAATATGGTACCCTTTTATGTCCAAAGAAACGACGTTGAAATATTAAATAAGAGCGTGATTACAACTCGAAACACACCCGAGGCCCCCGGGACCCCGACCAATCACACCAACCAGTCCCAAAATATATTACGGACTTGCTCGATGCCTCAAATCACATGAAACAACGCTAAAATCACGAAACAACCTCCAATCCAAGCTTTATGAACTTTAGAACTTCCAACTTCTACTTTCGATGCTTAAACCTATCAAATCACGTCCGATTGACCTCAAATTTTGCACACAAGTCATATTCGACATTACGGACCTACTCCAACTTACGGAATTGAATTTCAACCCCGATAACAAAAATTCCACTTCCGGTCAAACTTCTCAAAACCTTCAAATTTCTATCTTTAGCCAAATGGCTTTAAAATGACCTACGAACCTCCGAATTCACTTCCGATCACGCTTCCAACTCCAGAATCACCATACGGAGCTACCCCCAGTCTCGAAATCCCAAACGGACATCGATAGTATTGAAATGCACTTCGAATCAAACTTAAGAAATTTCTTCCAAAATGCTAACTTCCACAATAGGCGCCAAAACGCTCCCGAGTTGCCCAAAACCCGAACCGGGCATACGCCGAAGTCTGAAATCATCATACGAACCTGTTGGAACCTTTAGATCTTGATTCTGAGGTCGTTTACTCAAAATTCCAATCTTAGCTTGTACACATGGAATTAGGGGAGAGAGTCCTTGTTGGGTTTTACCGTGGTTTGGAGATGAATATATTTTTTATGGGTATGCGAAGCATGGAATGTGTAATGATTTTCTTCCAAATGGGATCAGTGGAAGTTGTTGGCTAGGTGAGTTACAGTTCAGTTCTGAAAAGAATTTCATAAAACTCTTAAGTAAAGAGTAGCCATAGATAACGAAGGAAATGATACTGCTAATTGGAAGTGATTTGACGAGAGTATTTGTCTCGAAAAGGGGTAATGTGTTTGGACTGATGATATTTCGGTAGTATTGAGGCACTTTCTTTCTAGATGGACTACTGATATCTGAGTTTGTTTGATGGTATAGGGGAATTTTAGAATATCTTTCATTGAATGATTTGGGTACTCGAGGTGTAATATGTATTTATATTGCGGAATTTGGGATTAGGTATAGTGATTCGTGTGCTATATGGAGTTGGAGACTGGGGGTTCTCAGGTACAGACTGTGTAGTGGTTGTGGATCGTGTGTATTGGTACCGTTAGCAGCTATTGGAATTTGGAGACCCGAGTGGATCTTTCTTTGCTTGGTATATTAGATTTTGGATATGATATTAGTGTGAGCACTGATTTTTGCCCTAAGCAATTTTATTCCAAAAGATCCAAATAAATAATTTCTTTTACTATTTTTGTGGATTTTTG
>MU705015.1:3587-18342 GCA_026770625.1 Nicotiana glauca
AGAGTGCATTTAGTATATTACTATGATTACTCGGGAGAGATTTACGGTAAGATGAGCGTTCATGATTGATAGAGATGTGTTGGTAAATTTGTATGAGCATAAATAGAACGGATTCCATCAATAGGGGAAATCATTGCCTTAGCCTCTTCTCATCATTGTTTACAACCTTAGTAGTTTAGTTTAGAGCTGTTTAATTTATTTGCAATCGTAGTTAATAAAGAAATCTTCAACTGTGATTCAAACATTTGGGAAACTGGTTCTGAAGAGTTTAGTGGGTCTAAAGATCGTGATTGATAGGTTAACTCTCTGTGGATTCGACCCTGGGCGTAATACTCGAATTATATTTGCAACGTCCGCATTGTCCTTTTTATAAGGCATAGTTGGGCATCAATGACTTCCAGTAAGGTGTTAACGTTCAACAATGTTCTTCATGTTCCTACTATTAGGAAGAATTTAGTTTCTACTTCTTTACTTGTAAAGAATGGATTCAAATGTGTATTTGTTTATGATAAAGTTGTTGTAAGCAAGAACGAAATGTATGTTGGAAAAGGCTACCTCATGGAGGGCCTTTTCAAACTCAATGTAATGGTTGTTGACAGTATGAATAAAATTTCAGCTTCTTCTTATTTATTGGATTCAAATGATTTATGGCATATTCGTTTAGGACATGTCAATTATAAAACCTTGCAGAAATTAATTAATTTAGAAGTATTGCTTAAATTCGAGTGTAATAAATCGAAATATCAAATATGTGTTAAATCTAAGTTTGTAAAACATCCTTATAAGTCTGTTGAAAGGAATTCAAATCCTTTAGACTTAATTCATACTGACATTTGCGATATGAAGTCGACGCCATCTCAAGGTGGAAAAAAGTATTTTATTACTTTTATTAACGATTGCACTAGATATTTTTATGTTTATTTGCTTAATAGTAAGGATGAAGCAATTGAAGCATTTAAGCAATACAAGAATCAAGAAAATCAGTTGAATAAAAAGATCAAAATGATTAGAAGTGATCGAGGTGGAGAATATGAATCTCCGTTTGCAGAAATATGTTCGGAATATGGAATTATCCATCAAACTACTACACCTTACACACCTCAATCCAACGGAATTGCGGAAAAGAAAAATCGGACATTAAAAGAAATGATGAATTCTTTATTAATAAGTTCTGGATTACCGCAGAGTTTGTGGGGGGAAGCTATCCTTACAGCTAACCGAATACTCAACAGAGTACCCCACAACAAAACGCAATCTATTCCATATGAAAAATGGAAAGGAAGAAAACCCAACTTGAAATATTTCAAAATGTGGGGGTGTCTAGCAAAGGTACAGGTTCCTTTACCTAAAAGGGTTAAAACTGGAACCAAAAACAGTAGATTGCGTTTTCATTGGGTATTCTACAAATAGTAAAGCATGTAGATTTTTGGTTTATAAATCTGATAATCCCGAGCTTCATGTTAATACAGTAATGGAATTAGATAATGCTGAATTCTTTGAAAGCATCCATCTGTATTAAACTGAAAGCGAGTCGTTAAGTGAAAAACCTAAACGACCTCGGGAAGAACCAAAGGAAAATACTCCAAGTATAGAATATCCAAGGCGTAGCAAACGTCAAAGAATATCTACGTCCTTTGGACCAAATTTTGTGACATTCTTGCTTGAAAATGAGCCTCAAACTTTTAAAGCATCTATGTCATCTTCTGATTCAGCATTTTGGAAAGAGGCAGTCAATAGTGAAATTCAATCAATTTTGGATAATCATACATGGGAGTTGGTTGATCTTCCTCCAGGAAATAAGCCTTTAGGTTCCAAATGGATCTTTAAATGGAAAATTAAAGTTGATGGTACTATTGACAAATATAAGGCAAGACTTGTTGTCAAAGGTTATATACAAAAGGAAGGCCTTGATTACTCTGAAACTTACTCGCAAGTAACGAGGATAATATCTATTAGGGTGTTAGTGGCACTAGCGACCGTGTATGGTCTTAAAATCCATCAAATGGATGTTAAAATTGCTTTTCTAAATGGAGAATTGGAGGAAGAAATTTACATGAAACAACCTGAGGGTTTTGTAGTTTCTGGTAAAGAAAATAAAGTGTGAAAACTTGTTAAGTCGCTTTATGGACTTAAACAAGCACCCAAACAATGGCATGCAAAATTTGACCAAACAATATTAGCAAATAGATTTAAAATCAACGAGTGTGATAAATGTGTTTATATTAAAAATACTCCAGGTCATGAAGTCATTGTTTGTTTATATGTTGATGACATGTTGATAATAAGCAAAAGTATGACAGATATAAATGTCACAAAGCGCATGTTGGCTAGCAAATTCGACATGAAAGATTTAGGAGTTGCTGATGTGATCTTAGGAATCAGAATTCGCAAGACTCCACAAGGTCTAGCATTATCACAGTCTCACTATATTGAAAAGGTACTTGACAAGTTCAAGTATTTGGATTTCAAAATTGCCAAGACTCCAATTGACGTGAGTTATGCACTTCAAAAGAATGAAGGTGAAAGTGACTCACAACTGGACTATGCAAGAGTATTGGGAAGTTTGATGTATATCATGAATTGTACGCGACCATATATAGCATGTGCTATAAGCAAACTGAATCAGTTTACAAGTAATCCCAATCAAATACATTGGATGGCAATGAAACGTGTTTTGGGATATCTGAAACATACCCAAAATTATGCTTTGCATTATAAAAAATATCCTTCCATGATCGAGGGATATAGTAATACAAATTGGATCACCGGATCATATGACGTTAAATCTACGAGTGGATATGTTTTCACAATTGGGGGTGGAGCAGTGTCTTGAAAATCATCCAAACAAATGTGCATCGCCCGTTCTACAATGGAATCTGAATTCATAGCTTTAGATAAGGCCGGTGAATTGCTGAATGGCTCCGGAATTTCTTGGAAGATATTTCATTTTGGCCCAAACCTTTGGCACCTATATGTATACATTGTGATAGTCAAGCGGCAATAGGTAGGGCAGGGGGCGTTATGTATAACGGAAAAGCTCGTCATATCCGATGGAGACACAATACCGTTAGACAACTACTCTCTAGTGGTGTTATCACAATTGACTACGTAAAATCAAGAGATAACATGCTGGATCCACTTACAAAAGGCCTATTTAGAGAGGCAGTTGAAAGATCATCAAAGGGAATGGGGTTAAAGGCCTAGGACAAGTCATCATGGCGGTAACTCTACCTAGCAGACTAGAGATTTCAAGAGCTAGGTTCAAAGAGATCAAACAAAGTTATGCATGATAGTTCAACATTGTCAACTAACTCAACCCATTCTCGTGATGAAGACAATGTTAAAAAACTAGGTAAAGTATTAAGGCTTTTTGATGAGTCAATAAAGCTTAAAGCATTTTAATGTTTTGCTAAGTCTGGCAGGATATGACCAGATAGTATATCTTTAAGATTACACGTTTAGGAATCACCTATGTGAGCGTGAAATGTAAGCCGCTTCAAGGAGAATGAAAGTAAAGGCCCATTCTCTAAGCACTCATGAAACCAGGCGGTGTTCATGGCTGAAACGAACACAACCGTGAGAACCATAGATGGTCAAGGATTGATTGTGTGACTTATGTTGTCTAGGTATACAACAAAGCTCGACAGTTCAAAGATATCAAATCTACCGATTGACTGAGTATATCTGATATAAGTTCACTGCGGAAAGTCCAAAGGGAAACCTACTTATCCAGAGGCAATCAATTCTTGCTTGTAAAATACACACACGTCCGTGCATTCCTTTAAGTTTATAGCCATTCCCCCATTCATGTGGGGGATTGTTGGGTTTGTTAGTTAATAAATAATAACAAAAGAGGTGTGAATGAAAAATGATTGGAAAACAAATGGAGGGATAACCCGCAACCCGGTCCGGTCTAGCCCGTTTTTCTTTCCCGGATTAATTTAAATTCGTTTTAAATTTCCCGCAAAAATTTCCAACAGCCATGGCTGTTCTGAAACAGTGTCACACCTGTTCCAATAGCCATGACTATTCTGAAAGGTTGCAAACCTTTTCAGAGGGTCACACCTGTTCCAACAACTATGACTATTCTGAAAGGTTGCAAACCTCTTCAGAGGGTCACACCTATTCCAACAGTCATGAATATTCTGAAAGGTTGCAAACCTCTTCAGAAACATCACCAAGTTGGCTATAAATAGACCTTCAAATCCCAGAATATTTACTTACGAAATTTTCTGAATCTTCTTCTTCTTCTTCTTCTGCACAAAATATTCCAGTGTGTTTTACGACCATCGAGTGGTTCGTCGATCACCAGAGTTTTAGGTACCGATATACTGGTGAGTTAAATCGTTCTATTCTGGGAGGATATATTCCAAAACCTCGGGTACTTGAGGGGAATAATTTCCTTAAGGACATACTGTGTATTCAATGGGCTCGATTTGTTCCTTCAACGTTTCAAAAATTATTTTGAAGTTCGAATATTATTTTTCAGAATTATTTCTACTAACTTTTTGGTTTAGTTTTTAGAAAGATTACTGTTTTATTTAGTTACAGCAATACAGATAATTATAAAGAGATCGGTCCAGCATAATATACTGGAGTTCGGTGCACCTGCAGCATAATTATGCTGGAACTCCAACACACGAAAAGTTCCAGCATAATATACTAGAGATTCGAGCACTTATGTGTGAACTTCCAGCATATTATACTGGACCAGTATACTTTGCTGGAACTCTAGTATATTTTGCTGGAGTTCTAGTGTACTTATGTTGGAACTCCATCATATTATGTTGGAGTTCTAGCATACTTATCCTGGAACTCCAATATAATATGCTGGAGTTCAAGTATATTTATGCTGGAACTCCATCATACTATGCTGGAGTTCTAGTATACTTATCCTGGAACTCCAGTATAATATGCTAGAAATCAAGTATACTTATGTTGGAACTCCATCATATTATGATGGAGTTCTAGCATACTTATCCTGGAACTCCAGTATAATATATTGGAGTTCAAGTATACTTATGTTGGAACTCCAGCATAATATACTGGCGTATTTTCCGGGTTTTGAATAGTGCTTTCGCTCAAATTTATCTTTACATGAAAAGTGGCTAAAATTCGATTACTTTTAAAATTGGGCTATTTTTGAACGATCACTTGTAAATCTGGCTATTTTTGAATTTCTCCCTTAATTCAGTTGGCTAAATTTCGTCTTTAAGAATAACCAATTATTTTCGCCAGCTATCTATTTTTGGATACCTATTTAATAAATGATCCTCCTTTTATTTTTCTTGTAACATTGTAGACCTTTTAGTCCGCAGTCTAAAAATCCCTTTTATGAGAAAACGCTGAACTAAAATTTTGTAAATTATTACGAACATCAGACCACAACCTAATGTTTTGTCAGTAAGGGGGCAAACTGAAAATCATATAAACAAAGACACCCTAGTTCAACGTTGTCTTGAAAGGATAATCTTCCGAGGGCTATATTTACATAGTTTTTAAAAATTGAGAAAAAAATTGCCCTAAAAATGGGACATTTGCGCAAATCAATCAAAAATAGTTGAAGGACATACTTTTTAGGACAAATTAGTACTAAGTTAATTGGGACAAAGTTTGTTAAAATGACACGGGCTATCCAATTTTCGGACTGATCATTCAAAAATACCCAGCGTTTGCAAAGTCATTGAAAAATAGCCACTATTTTGTTGCAACATGGACCGGTCCAGCATAATATATTAAAGATCGATGCACCTGTGTATGAACTTCCAACGTATTATGCTGGAACTCCAACACGCGAAAAGTTCCAGCATAATATACTGGAGATTGGAACACCTGTGTATGAACTTCCAGCATATTATACTGAACCAATATATTTTACAGGGACTCCAATATATTATGCTGGAGTTCCAGCTTCCAGTATACTTATGTTGGAACTCCATTATAATATGTAGGAGTTCTAGTATACTCATGCTGGAACTCCATTATAACATACTAGAGCTCCAGTATATTTATGTTGGAACTCTAGTATATTATGCTGGAGTATTTTCCGAATTTTGAATAGTATTTTCGTTCATATTTATCTTTACATAAAAAATGGCTAAATTTCAATTATTAAAACTGTGATTATTTTTTAATGACCACTTATAAATCTGACTATTTTCGAATTTCTCTCACAAAGTTTTAATAGTAACCTAATAAAAGCTATTTGTGCAAATGTCCTGTTTTGTCAAAGTCCCAAAATTGCCCAAGAATACCCATAAAAGAGAGAGGGCAGCACTTGAAAACAACACAACTTCCCTCCTCTCTGCCAATTGCTTTTGTTGGCTCCTAGGTTTCTTGTATTAAAGTCTCACACAGATTAAGTCAAGTTGGTCACTTTTCCATTTGTGAGAAACAAATAATCAGTGGGATGCAATTTTTCTTTTTATTATTCAACCATTTTTTCTTGCTTATAAATTGTATATCTTGTGTATGCAAATCTTCAATTCATTGCCTCAAATCTTGAAAAAGAAAATATATTCAGCCAGAAAATCAAATATTTACCTCTCTAGTTCTTCTCTTATCTGAGCTTCTTAGACATGAAAATACAGATTATTTGGTCTCATTCTCAGCTTCTTCTTCTTCTTCAACTTCAGCTGTCAATTCTTGTACTATTATGCCTTCAAAAGGAGTTCAATCAATTTCCAGCAAAAGAGTTTTAACAATTACTTTGATAACGAAGAGGAATTTGAAGAACTTCCAAGGATTTGTGTTGATATGGTTTGGCCTTAGAACATTTTCTTTTTGTAATTTGTTTAGTTAAACTATGTAGTACTACAAGTTTCTTATTAGGGAAAGCAAACCCAAATTTTAGAGCTCATTCTTTCTTTTCCATTTTTTGTGAATTTTCTTTGTTTTTGAAAAAATAAATTATACTAATTTACAATTAATCCACAACATACAAGTAAAATTGGAAAAAACAACAAGAAAAATAGCTTAATTTACAACTGGTAATTGAAAAATAGCCACAATTTTGAAAGTAAACAAAATTTAGATATTTTTTCATGTAAAGATAAAATTTGAACGAAAATACTCTTGAAAGTTCGGAAATATTTTAGCATAATATGCTAGAGTTTGAATTTTTTACATATGAAATTCCAGGTAATTTGTTGGAACTCAAAATAATATGCCAAAAGCTTATTCGCAGAAGCTCCAAAATTCAACATATTATGCTGAAATTTTTGGTTCAGCTAAAATATGTCTGTCTTTTAGTAATTTTGCAAACACTAATTATTTTTTAATTATCAGGCGAAAACTGACTAGCCCATACTAATCTTCGTCTAAAATTTCTAGATAGCTATAAGCCTATAACCTCACATATGATTTAAAAATAGCAAAATTTATAAGTGATAATAAAAAAGTAGGCACACTTTCAAAAATAATGGAATTTAACCATTTTTCATGTAAAGATAAATTTGAAAAAAAATACAGTTCAAAAGCCAAAAAATATTCCAGCATAATATATTGGAGCTTGAACTTTTTACATGTGAACTTCCAGAGTAATATACTGGAGTTCCAGCATAATATTCTGGAAGTTCATACACAAGTCTTCAATCTCCAGTATATTATGCTGAAACTTTTCGTGTGCTAGAGTTCCAACATAATATGTTGGAAATTCATACACGGGTGCTCCAATCTCCAGTATATTATGTTGGAATTCTCCATGTGCTGGAGTTCCAACATAATATGCTGGATGTTCATACACAGATGTACCATTCTCCAGTATATTATTTAAGAACTTTCTGTGTTGCTGCAAAATAATGGGTTTTTTTAATACTTTTACAAACACTGACTATTTTTTAATTACTAGTCTGAAAATTGACTAACGGCTAATAAAGATATTACTCCAGTCTTTCCAGTGGATCCTTTTTATCCCTAAGAATGGAACGAACCAAGTTAACCTATACAAGAGTGAGGAATAAAAACCAACAATCAACTTACCGCTTTTGATGTCCCACGATTCTGCTATTTTCACATTCAAAACATGACCAAGGTCTCTACGTCAAATCAAATAATTTAATTAATTATTAAAGATTAACGTGATAATACATACTATCATTTTATCATGAATAACCAATAAATGCGTGTATCAAAAAGACAAATGCCATGCAAATATTAGCTTGCTGTACATACGTATGTTTTTGTTATCGAAAAATATTCATCGAAAAAAATACTCACAAAATAGTGTGAATTCAATTCCTACGGTCCATTGTCCTCCTCCCTTTCTTTTTTATGTCGACCATAGTCATTATTTTTTCTTTTTTTGTTATACGTTTGACTCAAATGATATTTACTCTTTTTAAGCAAATCAATCAAAAAGATGAAGGGGTAAATCGTAGTCGAAAATAATAAACTTTAGGATCGCTTTAATAATCGGAATATCAGTAATAGCGAAGGGGAGAGAGAGAGAGAGAGAGAGAGAGATAGTAGTGGAGAGATAAAGATGAGAGAGAATGAGTTTGTGTATTAAAAATCATCTGTCTATTATAAGACCCGGATCCCCATTATATAATGGAGGACCCTTACTTAATTAACGAGAAGATAAAACTAGAGTACATTTTATAACAGAGCCGACGATAATGCGTGGTCGTTTCCTTTTTTGCCCCTGGGTCGTCCCCTTATGTCGACTCGTAGGTATTCGTGGTTGGTCGTGTTGACTTTGGGACGTGATCGATCAAATTCGATCTCATACAGTTAGTCCCTCCGCTCGTCAGGGTCGCAGCGAGATGCGTCCTTGATGGGCGAAATCAATGCTTCCGTCAGGGAGAGTTTGACTTGTCAAAATGTTACGACGTGGCTAGTGGGAGACGATAATCATATCTGTCCGAACGTTGAAGTAAAACACTCTTCCCTGGGTGACGTCAGCATTCACATGCGTCATCATTACGCGTATTCTCGAGGCAAAAAGGCTGGCGCTATGGCGCTTGGTTTCCCCCGCTGATTTGAAGTTTGCTGCCTCGATTCAGGCGCCACCCAACCCTATAAATAGGGGAAGGGTTCAATTTCGGTGAAGAACTTTGGTCATTCTTGAGAATTTCCCAACCCTCCTCTCTTGATATTCATATTCCTGCACTTTCGTTCTTGATCGGGGGTTCTTCTTCTTTTTTATTCCGCTGTGTACGACTTTCTCCAAACAAGATCATGGATAAATCTCGCCGTACCAAAGAGAGGGTTCTTGAGGCTGCTTTATCGAACGTGCCACTATCCTCCGATGGCGGAGAGGTGGAGGTAGAGGAGGACGTCAGTCCTCTTGCGGTGGAAGCATTATTACCGAGGCATTTCTTTGTCTCGGTGTGATTTCAATAAGGATTCCCCCACTATTCCGATTCCAGAGCTTTTCGAGATGCAACAAAATAACTTAGATGACCTCCGCGCTAAATACAGTATCCCTGCCTACGTAGAGATGGTCCTGGCGGGGGAGACTACGTTGACGTTCATAGGCCGGGGTATTGTGCCTTCTACGAATACCCCTTTCTGATAGGTTACGACCTTCCTCTTTTCCCTTGGCGGAAGAGTTATGCAGATTCTATATCATCTACCCGTCTCAGCTTACGCCATACACGCTTAAAGTGTTTCTGCTGTTGGCCAAGTACGCGGAGTTGGGCGAATGTGACGTCTCTGTTCATCATCTCTTGCATTTGTTTACAAACGGTTTCCTTAGAGGGGCCATGTTGCATTTGAGAATTCATGGTACAAAGGGGTTGGTGGTCGGAACAGACGACCGGGCAAGCCATGGATTCTGGCGCAAGTATTTCTTTATCAGAACCGAGCACGTGGTCTCTAACCCTACTGGATTTCCAAAGAGGTGGAACAGGACACGTAAATGTTGTAGTTTATCAGGTTCTTCGTTGCATGCTATCACTGCAACTCTAATTTTTGCATTACAGCCATGGCTCGTCCGGCCCAGCCCGTTGCCGGTCTCAGGAACTGGGTCGCTGGCATGCTACCTCATACGGAGGAGACTCGAACTTGGCCTGCCTTCCTGCGACGTTACGGCCCTAAAGTTTCCTCAGGTAAACTTTTGATTTTTGTCTTATCGGTTGTACGACCTTGCTTACCTGTATGATTTTATGACAACAGGTCGAGGTGCTTCTAGGAGGAGGGCGCCAGTCCCTGCTTTCATGCGACCCAACGTCGCCTCGGACGCTCAGGATATATTGTGAGAGTCTGTTTGAGAGGGTCATCCTCTAACTTCTCAACAGGGGGCCACGTCCATAACTGCAACTATGGGGGAGTCGACCTCGCTGGCACCGGCCCCGCAACTTGTTGACGAATATTCCAATGGTGAAGAGCCGTTGGAAATACAAAGGAGGAGACTGGAGATAGGAAAGGGGGTGGCCACTGAAGCTGAAGGAAGTGGGGCACCCGGACGATAAGCCAAGGCCTGTGTTCATGGCTGATGCCATTTTATCGGGGAGGTCAGCCTAGGAGAGGAGGGCCGCCTCTGGAGCTAGTTTGGTGCGTCCCGCTGAAGGAGGCTTGTCAACTAACGTCGGAGGGCCTGGCATGAAAGCTGATGAGTCGGGTTCCGACGTTGCCCCGGAGGACGTAAACGAATTTTTGGATCGTCATACCCATGTGGAGATGACGACGGAGGGGTCTGACTGTCGTATAGTGATCCCGGGAGACTACAACTTGCTGCTAAATAGTGAGCAGGTCGCATCGACCCTTACCCTTTTATATGCCGCTCCTGAGAGTGAGCACTCAAAACGATGAATGATATGGAGCTGTTTCAGAAGGTCGCCAGCATGGCTTTACAGGTAGGTTTCCTCACCCCCCCCCCCCCTTTTGTGTATTNCCTCGGACGCTCAGGATATATTGTGAGAGTCTGTTTGAGAGGGTCATCCTCTAACTTCTCAACAGGGGGCCACGTCCATAACTGCAACTATGGGGGAGTCGACCTCGCTGGCACCGGCCCCGCAACTTGTTGACGAATATTCCAATGGTGAAGAGCCGTTGGAAATACAAAGGAGGAGACTGGAGATAGGAAAGGGGGTGGCCACTGAAGCTGAAGGAAGTGGGGCACCCGGACGATAAGCCAAGGCCTGTGTTCATGGCTGATGCCATTTTATCGGGGAGGTCAGCCTAGGAGAGGAGGGCCGCCTCTGGAGCTAGTTTGGTGCGTCCCGCTGAAGGAGGCTTGTCAACTAACGTCGGAGGGCCTGGCATGAAAGCTGATGAGTCGGGTTCCGACGTTGCCCCGGAGGACGTAAACGAATTTTTGGATCGTCATACCCATGTGGAGATGACGACGGAGGGGTCTGACTGTCGTATAGTGATCCCGGGAGACTACAACTTGCTGCTAAATAGTGAGCAGGTCGCATCGACCCTTACCCTTTTATATGCCGCTCCTGAGAGTGAGCACTCAAAACGATGAATGATATGGAGCTGTTTCAGAAGGTCGCCAGCATGGCTTTACAGGGAGGTTTCCTCCCCCCCCCCCCCCTTTTGTGTATTGTAGGACCATCATGAAAACCTGCTTACTTTTGTGTTTTTTTTAGACCCTCGTCCTGGAGGTGGAGAGAGATCGTTGTGAGCGGAAGAGGATGGACCTCTATAAGAAGATGTTGACAAAGTGTCGAAAGTATCGTACTAAGTACCGAGCGATGGCCGACCTCTACCAACAGGACCCTGAGTTCCAAGTGTTCCGCGAGGGGCTTAAGCAGAGGGAAGCTCAGTTGGAACGTAGGGGGCGGAGCTGGAGGAGACGGATGGGAAGCTTGTGAGGGTCGTTGCTCGTAGTAGCGAGTTGGAGGCCCTCCTTAGGGCGAAGGAGGATGAATTAGAGTTGAGCCGAGGGGTGACTGCGGAGAATGCGGACCTGCAGCAGAAAGTCACTGGTTTGACCGTCGAGCTGGGTGCTAAGATGGCAGAAGTTGATAGACTCACGTGCGAGCTAAGTGCTAACGCCGATAAATTGACTACGTTACAAAGGCAGGTAGCCCCATCGAGTTCAGAAGAAACATTATCGTCATTCTCGGCCCTTCTTATATCGTCCTCCATCTGGTCGGGGTCCGCCTCGTAGCATATATGAGATGTGGATCTATGCGGAGGCTCGACTTGATGTATATAGAGCTTCTCACGCCGCGGGCCGGGCGACGGAGATGGAGGTTCGGGCACCGCATGATGGGGCACGTATCGCTTGTGAATCATGCGAGTATGACCCTAACTCTCCTTATGTGGAGGATGTTACTTCTGAGGACGTCAACTGCCTTGACTTAGATTCATGGTATGAAGATGCTTATCCCACAGGGGGTAATGAGTAGTTTAAGCTAGCCTGTTTTGTTTTCGCATTTTTTGGTTGTGGGTTGTACTAAGGCCCGTCTGTAGGGACGAATATAAATGATTTTTGTTGTAATATCAGCTCTTGTTTTTGTCGCTTCGTCTATTTGTTGATTTTCCCTTTTTTGGGTTTTTTTATTATACTTAGTCTCCGCAGAGGTCGTTTTTACTACTGTTAAAAGATTTTGTCGTGGTTCGAACGAGGTCGAACTGATGATGGCCTTGGCTATTAGGATATTGCTTCGACTGTCGTCGAAGTAGTATCCGTCGTGGTTTGAACGAGGTCAAACTGATGATGAAATCGGCCATTAGGATGTTTCTTTGACTGTCGTCAAAGTAGTATTCGTCGTGGTTCGAACGAGGTCGAATTGATGATGGTCTTGGCCATTAGGATGTTGTTTCGACTGTCATCGAAGTAATATCCATCGTGGTTCGAACGAGGTTGAACTGATGATGGCCTTGGCCATTAGAATGTTGCTTTGGCTGTCGTCGAAGTAGTATCCATCGTGGTTCGAACGAGGTCAAGCTGAGGATGGCCTTGGCAATTAGGATGTTTCTTCGACTGTCATCGAAGTAGTATCCGTCGTGGTTCGAACGAGGTCAAATTGATGATGGCCTTGGCCATTAGAATGTAGTTTCGACTGTCGTCGAAGTAATATTCATCGTGGTTCGAACAAGGCCGAACTGATGATGGCCTTGGCCATTAGAATATTGCTTATTTAATGGAGATTCGATTTTCGTTCGTATAATGGAGATTTCTGTTTGTACAATGGAGATTCGACTTCCGTTCATATAATAGAGATTTCTGTGTATACAATGGAGATCGACTTCCTTTCATATAATGGAGATTTCTGTTTGTACAATGGAGATTTGGCTTCCGTTCATATAATAGAGATTTCTGTGTATACAATGGAGATCGACTTCCTTTCAGATAATGGAGATTTCTGTGTATACAATGGAGATTGACTAGTGTAGTCCCTTCATTATTTCGGCCTTGAGACTGTGTCGATGGGCCAAGGTGATGAACTGTGCTTTGATCCATAGGATATCCCCTTCGCCGCCTCATTAAAAACCTCCCCGAGAAAACCCAATTGGGACTAAACTCGGGTGAGGGAAAAAGAGTACGACTTAGGAGACGCCTTTCATAAGTAGAAGTACTTGAGGTGGGCGACGTTCCAGTTGTTTTGGAGCGATTTTACCTCCATTGTTTCCAGTTGGAACACACCTTTGTTTGATGCTGCTTTGACTTTATACGGTTCGTCCCAGTTGGTTCCCAGCTTTCCTTCGTTTGGATCTTTTGATGCTAGTATTTTGCCTTCTTGTTGTAATACCTCTCTACTTGCTGCTTCTGGGCTATCATTCTTATGTGGGCCATATATCTCCGTTCTTCGACCTCATCTGGGTCTTGCAACCTACTCTCGTTGTTAACCGCTCCGCTTATATATGAGTATCTCAGGTTGGGCTCCCCAACTTCGACGGGTATGACTGCGTTGATCCTATAGACTATTGAATATGGCGTTTCTCCCGTGCTGGACTTTGGTGTAGTTCGATATGCCCATAATACTTCAGGTAATAATTCAGGCCATAGTCCTTTGGCTTCTTCGAGCTTCTTTTTCAATATGTTCAATACCACTTTATTGGAGGACTTGGCCGTTGGCAGCGGGATGATATGGTGTGGAGAGTATCCGCTTGATATGCCATTTTTCGAAGAACTCAGTCGTCTTTTTTCCGACAAACTATGGTCCATTGTCGCAGCTGATTTCTTTGGGGATGCCGAAATGACATATAATATTCTTCCATATAAAGGTGATGACCTCCTGTTCGCGTATTTGTGCATGTGCACCTGCTTCCACCCACTTAGAGAAATAGTCAGTTAAAACCAAAAGGAAACGTACCTTTCCTCGTCCTGCCGGAAGGGGGCCGACTATGTCCATTCCCCATTTTATGAAAGACCATGGTGAAGCGATAGAATTGAGTAGTTCGCCTGCTTGATGTATCATAGGGGCGTATTTCTGGCACTGCTCGCATCTCCGGACATAGTTTGCTGCTTCTTTTTTCATAGTGGGCAAATGGTATCCAGCGCGGATGAGGCATCGGACGAGGGCGCGGTTCCCTGTGTGGGCTCTACAGTGACCCTCGTGTACTTCCTCCAGTACTTGCCTTGTTTCGTGCGGCCCTAGACATTTGGCTAAGGGTCCACCGAATGTTCTCTTGTAGAGATCGTGATCTATTAGGCTGTATCGAGCCGCTTGTGTCCGGAGTTTCTTGGCTTCCTTTATGTCTGTCACACCTCTTTTTTAGGCTTACTACACCCCATGAAGGGTATAATAAAAAGAGTTTTTCCAATTAAAGGACGGTCGGAACGGGATTAGTTATTTAAATTTTCAGAGTCGCCACTTGAGAATATAATGGTGTCTCAAGTCACCGAATTAAT
>MU705019.1:8314-47088 GCA_026770625.1 Nicotiana glauca
ATATCAAATTTATTTACTTAACCAAAATTAATCAGAATCTATACTAATTATTATTCAAACCTAATAGTATCAGATTTTAATCTTAAAAATACTATTTTAAAACAGAAGATAAACTATTAACTAAACAGAAATCAATTAAAATATAAAAACATAAAGAAACAATCGCACGCAAAAAATAAAAGAAACAGAAATAAAGAAGAGGAAAAGAACTTATCTATGGTTTCTTCTAACTGACTTATAGTCCACGCCTGAGCCAATTCTTGCTTGAATCCTTTAGGATTCATGATCCGTAACATACCCAATGGTGTGTTTTCTAAAAGAATATACCTATTGGGTGTGATACGGTCATGAATCCCCAAAGATTGACTGGAATTCTTGACCAGAAAACTTGAAATTGAAGTTTGAAGATTTCTGGTGGGTTTTGAGACAAATGGATATGGGAAGCGGGTAGAGGACACTTAGGTGTGTCTATGGTGTAAATTAGGGGTTATTTGGATGAAGTGTTGTTCGCCGGAGTTAGGGTTCCGGCGAAACAAAATTGAATATTCGAGCAGATTGAGTAATATTCAAAGGAAAACAGGTAGAGGGGTGGAAAGAGGAGTTTGAGGTGGTCCTATGGTGTAATTCTGGCAGGCTTTGGCGTAGGTGGTGTTTTCTGCCGGTAGGGTTCCGGCGGGGTCGGCGGGGAAATAAGGCGGCTAGGGTTTGGGGAAGACGACGAGGATAATATGGTTTTTGATTTTTTCCTGAAATATGGTATCTATATTTAATTTGATCATTAGTTAGTGGCCCTTGGATTAAATGGTTTTGGACGGCTCAGATTCCTTTGGGTACTCAAACGGTGCCGTTTCATTTATTACGGGCAAACCACATGACCGTTGGATGAGGGTAATGAAGGGTTGAGATTAGACAAAGCCAAACGGCGTCGTTTAGCTCTTCTTGAGACTGGACTGGATTGGAGATTTTTGGGCCTGGGCGGTAATTTGGTGTTTTGGGCGGGTGGTTTATTTGATTTGGGCTATAGTTTAGCCCAATTAGTCCATTTCTTTTTCTTTTACTTTTACTTTTCTCATTTTGTATTTTATTTTTTTGTATTTATTTTATTTACTTGTATTTTTTTGTATTTTTCAACTTATATATTTTTATATCAAATTTATTTTCTGATTTTATTAAACTAACAATTAAACTAATTAGACCCTAAAACCATTTAATCACTAATTTGTAGCAATTTCCCATTAAAACAATTAAATGCTATTTTTTTATTTTCCTTAAATTGTTCCGAAATGAATTAATACTAAAATTGTGAATTTAAAAATTCTAATGCGTATGCATATTTTTTGTATTTTTAATATGAATTATTATGCAACTTAATTAACACAAAAATGCAACAAATATCAACAAAAATTGAAAAATTATTTTGTTTGGATTTTTAGGAATAATTTGCTTAGGGCAAAAATCACATGCTCACAATGACCTAGGCAAGGGTAGTAGAGGGACGGTGGTGAAAGTTCTGGGCGGCCTCGTGGGGTTATTGAACATCAAGCCGAGGCAGGATACTATTGAAGCATTGATATCTTTTTGGGACTCAACTCACAATGTGTTCCGGTTCTCAGATTTTGAGCTCACGCCCTTAGAGGAGATGGCAGGTTATGCAGGCCTAAATGGAAACCTGAGAGGTCAATATCCTTTGTCACCAAGACCGGTATCTCCACACCAATTTTTAGATTTACTGAGTATTAGTCGCGATGTTCAGAACGAAGACTTATCTAAAGGATATTGTACCCTCATGTTCTTGTATCAACGTTATGGTAATCCTCGGGGTTTCGAAGAGCCGAATCTTGGGCTGACCCATGCCAAAAATAGAAACAAATGGGAAGCAAGGCGAGGTTTGGCATTCATAACAACATTCTTGGGGATGGTGATATGTCCGCGCAAAGATGCTAAGATAGAAATAGGCCTCGTAGGGATGGTCGATGTTGCGATCAAAAAGGCCAACAACACTGTAGTTCCTTTGATTTTGTCAGAAATCTACCGAGCTTTGACTGTATGCTGGGAAGGAGGAAGATTTTTTCAAGGTTTCAATTTGCTACTCCAACTATGGATGCAAGAACACCTTTGTCATCAAGTGGGATATATGAATTCCGGTTTGACCGGGTTAAGTTGCATTGAAAAGTTTGAACAACGAATAACGGGTGTTGGATTTCCAGAAGGTACTGAATCTTGGCTTGAAGAACTGAGATCCTTAACGTCCGATAAAATTGAATGGGCATTTGGGTGGCTTCCTGTCACTGAAGCAGTGAACATGTCGGCAGGAGATTGCTATATTCTCTTAATGGGCATCCGAAGTATCCATCCATATCCTCCCCATCGGGTATTGTGACAATTAGGAAGATTTCATGTCATCCCCAATGATGAAGACTTGAGCAAACAAGTTATTGAGTTAGGTCCCAGAGCTGCATTTCCAGAGGATAAAATTCACAAGTTATGGAATGAATGTAGATTTCTCGAGCCTAGAACCATGGTCCGAAATTTAGCTAGAGGCGAAGTGGATCCAAAGTATAATGTATGGTTCGGTAAAAGATTCCAGATTCCCCAAAGACCTGCTAAGAGAGCCCATGTCCAACAATTTACTGATGACTCACGAGAACAATGGGGTTGGCTGGCAAAAGAAGAAACCTACAAGGCCGAAATAAGCAAACTGGAAAAACAAGTAATGGACCTGCAATTTAAAAATGGTGTGCAAACTGCTGCAGACGAGGGGGAAAAGAAAAGATTGACTCAAGAAAATGAGGCTCTTAAGGCTCATATCCGAAAAATGAGAATAGCTGTCAGAAAACCATAAAGGAGCCAGGCTAACTAGAAACTCATAAACGAACTGAAAGGGAAAGCCTGCAAGAGTCAAATGGACTTGGAAAGGTCTGAAGCTAGCTTAGCAAGGGTCCGGGCCAGATGGAAAAAGGGTGCAAAAGAGCGAGAACTTCATATGCAGTAGATGAAGAGGGACTATGAGGGGAGCGTCACTATCCTGAGAGGACAAATAGGCACTCTCGAAGACAGGATATTCAGGCAAGCTAGAGATTTCAGAGCAGATAGGAAACACTACTATGAACTTATGGCACGAATGGAGGAATAAATACATAAGTTTCAAGATCAACTCCTTCATAACGCTCAAGTGCTGGAAGCCCGAGATCAACAGATAGGACGGTTGCTGCGGGAAAAGAGCAGGATTAGAGAAGGGGTCAGAAACATCGCACGCTACATTACTGCAAAATGCCGAGCGTGCGAGGACATGACCTGTACCACATTTTTTGCGATAGTGATGACATTCGTCCAGCAAATAATGAGCGATTTGGAGAGGCTCCAAAGGGATCTTGCACAAAGGCCCACGGCAAGGCCGAATGATGCCTCGTGGGCCCTTGGAAATTTTAGGGCGTTGATGGATTCTTAATCTTTATTTTGAGACTATATTTTCTTGTTAAAGTTTGTAAGTCGGTCAAGTTTGCTTTATTGTCCTTTAAAAATTTGTAACTTTTTCAAAGTGTTATAATAAAAGCAGTTGTCTTTGTGAAAAATATTTTGCTACGTATTTTTACATCAGCCAGAACTACGCACGGTCTGATTTATGCGGGGACATGATACATAGGAAATCCACATAATATTCGACCACTGCTAAAAAATGGGGGGAATAAAGTAAATAAGTAGATAAATTGGAATCAAATAAAGGAAAGTTTGAGTGAAAATAGGAAAGGGCCGGTATGACGCATGCGACCGATCAAAAGCATAATAGGAACTGTTAACTGCTTAGGTGCATTCATTCCCCAAATGTGCGGGTACCAATATGTTAAATGCCCTAATGGTAACGTGATGGTTTTGTTTTGTCATATTCGTTCTAGAACGGTAGTTGGTTTGTGGTAACTCTTCTCTACAACACAAAGGCAAAAGGCTATGGCAGAGAACAACAGAACTGAGTTGGTTGATATTGGTGTCAGAAAGCAGTTGGTCGAACATGACAACGGGTTGTTAGAGGAGGTAAAAATGTTGAGACAACACGTGGCGGACATGTATCGGGCATTGATGACCAGGAAAGCACCACCCCCTCCACCACCCAACTTCCTAGACGCTGTCCTTACCCAAACTCAGGACACAACGCCAGGCGATCCTCCACACTCTCCATATTTACCCACTTATCACAGTTTTCCCAACCACCCTAGTAGCTCACTCACTCGTCATCCAACTATCTTTTCCCAAAAGTGCCCTCCTATCACATCCTCTATCCCCGACAAAAAGCACCCACCTAAAGCTCATAACGCCCAACATTACCCCTCCGAGTTTGCTCACAAGGTTCCCAACTCGCACAAGCAAGGCCCACGGGATGAGCCTCATGGTGAAAATGAAAAATTCACGGGAAGAGAAGGGCTAAATGGGGTACCCAGGAAGCTGAAAAGCATAGAACAGTCCTTAAAGGACAAGCAAAGAATAAGGGATCAGAGTAGCGTGGATTACGAAGAGCCGTCTGTGTCTCCTGATATTCGCTTACCCGTGGGGTTTAAAGTACCAAAATTCAGCTTGTATGATGGGTTTGGGGATCCGGTATCCCACCTGAAGGTTTATTACAATGAAATGAGAAGTGTGGGAGAGAAAGATGACTTGATGATAGCATATTTCAGTGAGAGCCTAACTGGGGCAGCTTTGGACTGGCATAATCGTCAAGGTGTTGATAAGTGGCCTACATTGGGTGACATGGCTCAAGACTTTGTCCGATACGTTCAATGCAAATCAACTGTTAGCCCAGATCGCTCCTCCCTATCTAATATGGAAAAGAAGCCGGAGGAAAGCTTTAGGGAGTTTGGGATCAGATGGAGGGAGCAAGCTGCTCGAGTCAGGACCCTAATTGGTGAAGAAGAAATGGTTGAGCTTTTCCTACAAGCCCAGGGGCCCACCTACTTCAATCATTTGATCCCTGCTGTGGGTAGACCTTTCGATGAGGTGTTAAGAATGGGGGAGTTAGTAGAAGAGGGAATCAAGTTAGGTAAGATCATGAGTTGGTCGAAAGACATTCAGAATATCCCAGCAAGCTTGGGTGGGGGAAGGGGACACAGAAAAGATGATCCCATGAGTTTTCCTGATTAACACTCCCAACCCCGACACCATCCCCATGGATATCCTTGTGCTCCAGATGACCCTTCCCAATGCTACTTCTCTCCACAGAACTCCCAGAGTCATACACCACTTTTCCGGTACCCGGCTCTACAAAATACTTATCTACCCTAACGAGCCTGCCAGAAACCCCATGAATCAGGTTTCCGGCCCAATCAAACATGTAGGGATGAGAGTTTATGGAAGAAGAAAGCCTACACTCCATTGGAAGGGTCATACGCCAATCTGTTCCAGAGGCTAAGGAGTTCGGGCATGTTGAAGCCTATCCAGATAAAAATACCAATCCCTCTTCCAAAGAAGTTTGACTTTTCCCAAAGGTGCGCATATTGCTCGAATGCCCCGGGACATGACATAGAGAAGTGTTGGAATCTGAAGAATGTGATTCAGAAGCTTATTAATGCAGGCGACATTGTCGCACCAAATCCAGGATCGGCAAACATCAGCCAAAGTCCATCGCTTGTGCAAAATGAGACGCACATGTTGGGTATGATTTATTTGGAAAGGGAGTTCGTTAAGAACAATGTGATGGAGACTTGCGAAGGTCCCAGTACTCTTGATGCAAAAAGTCAGTGACTAAGATGGTGAGTTAGTCGATTGGAAAGACGCCCTTTTCTTGGTCAACCTGAGAGGAGTTTTGGTGGCTTATTTTGTTGTCATTTCTGTTGTCCTGGTTATTTCAGGGTTGTAATCTGGATGTTGTAACTCAAGCCTTTCTATATTTTTATTTTGTCCAGTTCTGTTGGTTGGAGTATCTCATTTAGTGTCATCTAGGTTTGTCTAAGGGTTGTAACCCCAGTTTAGTTTGCTTGTCTTGGTTGTTTGAACTGTTCCATCGTCTAATGCAATGTCCTATCTTCTGTTATTTCTAGTCATTTTCTTTTGGTTCTCTCCTCTTTATAGATCTTTTCCTATCAACTCTAGTGACATGACATGCACACATAGTTCTAGGCCTAATCTTAAAGGTTAATCATAAAGATGATAGGAGCACTTGAAGGAAATGAGAACAGACTGAGATCATTTGAAGCCCGAACCATGTGAACTGGGGCTGATAGAACATAAAGAAACCATATGTGTCACGCCGCATCAGTTTGAAATTAAAGACAAATTTGCCCAAATTGGCAAGGGTCGTTCGTGATAATGAGAGTGAGAGTGTTGCCCAATGGTGCTTTGGATTTAACAGATGGAGAAAGCAAATGTGTGGATATAGCTATCAAGTCTAGCATAATAAGAAGATATCACAAATGTTTGTTTAATCACGTTGTTTGTGCTTGGCATATTTTGAAGATTGGAATGACGAAGGCATTTTGTTCTGCTATCTAAAAACTTTATCCTTCATTACCCCTTTGAGCCTTGTTTTCTTCCATACCCCTCTTTTAGAATTAGTAGCAAAGATTAGAAACACAAGCATGAAAGCTAAGTAAAAAAAAAGAGAAAAAAAGGAGAAAAGAAAAAAAAAGCACAAAAGAAAAATAATGATAAGTGAAAAAAAAAAACTATAACAACAAGAAATTTGGTATGAACTACGTTCGACTTGATTCCGAAAAGGATACGTAGGCAGCCTCTCTCTGAGGTTCAGTCTCATCAAAATAAAAATCCAAGAGTCCCCAAGAAAGAAACTGGGGCAGAAGTTGTGGTTGTTGTAAAGAAATCTGGTTCCGAAGGTTGTAATTTTAAACCCAAGTTGAATTGTTTTGAGCCTTTAATACCCTTTCTTTCTAACCCTATCCAAAAGCCCAAGTTACGGTCCAAAGAAAGACCTTCCGATCAGTCTTCGAGAGATGCCAAGTCAAGCAAGTAAAGGTGAATCACATCAGGGGCAACACTTCGGTCCAAGCAAGGAAAATGAAAAATGAGAGAGTCTCATTAGTGAAAACCTTCACGGGCACTTTGAGGCGACTATAAGGAGAGAGAAAGACCAAAATGAGAGAGGTTTGATAGTGAAAACCTTTCCAAGATTGTGAAAGATGATTAACGATGGAGAATCAAAGCCCAGTTTCACGGTTTAAGGGTACCACAAGAGCTGAACATCAGAATTGCTTGACTGAATAGGCCACCTGTGCATGTCATGGCTATTAGAGTGGTATCCACGTCTGATAGGTTTCTACTTTATAGTTTTTCTTGTTAGGAATCATCTCTTTCCTTTGTCCTTTATTCTATTCCTTTTTCTTGTTCACTTTTTTCTTCCTGAATCTGTCTGGTCAAAACAAGTGAGAAATGACTTCAAAATTTGCCATCAACTTTTCAATTGCATGAGACGAGATCTGGCTAACACATCAAAGTGTCCTAAGTCCAGAAATAACAACAAGCACGCTGAGCTGATAACAATCAATATGCTATGGGATTCGTACAAAATACCAAGGTTTGGTCCATATCGATTCATGGACAATGCAACAGAAGGAGGGCCAGGGTGAATGAATCAAAGGTATATTTCTGTCATAAGATGGGCAAAAAAATGTTGGACCAGTGACAAGCAAGACATTCCAAGCAAAAATCGAAGGTTATAGACCTCAAGGCCAAGGCCCATGGACAAGTCAAGAAAGAGCAACGTATACATATAGTGGGGAGCAGTGGACGTGATTTGGGAATTTATGTGAGACACAATGGTCGGACAGATGTCGGTTCATGAGTAATGCGACAAATAGAAGATATTAGATCTGAACGGAGAAAAGATATTTCAGCAATACATATGATGGAGAAAGTGGTTAATCAGTAAACATGCAAGATATTGAAGTGAAAATCAGCTGTCATGGGAAATATATGGGGTCAGATAAGAAGACTAGAAATAATAGTTGGGAAGTTTGTGACTAAGGAGTAGTCAGAAGGTCGGAAGTTTTCAACCAAGTTCAAGACAGTCGGACAAAGCAGAGAATGGAGAGGAGCGAAGAGAAAACCACCCCCAGCAAGAGCATCACAACCAACCACCGCATTTTAAACTAACGAGATTTTTTTTCTTTGATCGAAATAGGGACAGAAAATCTCGGTTGTTTCGGAGAAACCCACCATAAGGAAAGGCGAACACCAAATAGAACAGGGAAGATAACACAAGTTTTAAAGGAAAGCAGTTTTGAAGGAAGATAATTCAAGATTCAAAGGAAAGCACGGCAACACCAGTTTTAAGGGAAAGCAATTTCGAAGGAAGAAAATCCAAGTTTCGAAGGAAGATAATTCAAGTTTCAAAGGAAAATAGTTCAAGATGCAAAAGAAAAACAATGTCAAGTAACAAAAGACGTACCTTTTAAGTTGTTGAAGTTGGGAGCCCGCCCGGAGAATGGAGGCGTACCTTTTAAGTTGTTGAAGTCGGGAGCCCGCCCGGAAAATAGAGGCATACCTTTTAAGTTGTTGAAGTCGGGAGCCCGCCCGAAAAACGGAGGCGTACCTTTTAAGTTGTTGAAGTCGGAAGCCCGCCCGGAGAACGGAGGCGTACCTTTTTAAGTTGTTAAAGTCGGGAGCCCGCCCGGAGAACGGAGGCATACCTTTTAAGTTGTTGAAGTCGGGAGCCCGCCCGAAAAATGGAGGCGTACCTTTTAAGTTGTTGAAGTCGGGAGCCCGCCCGAAAAACGGAGTCGTACCTTTTAAGTTGTTGAAGTCGGGAGCCCGTCCGAAAAACGTAGGCGTACCTTTTAAGTTGTTGAAGTCGGGAGCCCGCCCGGAGAATGGAGGCGTACCTTTTAAGTTGTTGAAGTCGGGAGCCCGCCTGGAGAACGGAGGCGTACCTTTTAAGTTGTTGAAGTCGGGAGCCCGCCCGGAGAACGGAAGCGTACCTTTTAAGTTGTTGAAGTCGGGAGCCCGCCCGGAGAATGGAGGCGTACCTTTTAAGTTGTTGAAGTCGGGAGCCCGCCCGGAGAACGGAGGCGTACCTTTTAAGTTTTGAAGTCAGGAGCCCGCCTGGAGAACATAGGCGTATCTCTCAAGTTTGAAGTTAGGAACCCGCTCGGATAACAGAGGATCATTTCAAGATGTTGAATTCAGGAGCCCGCCTGGAGAGCGGAGGAATACAATTCAAGTCAAGAAGTCGGTGCAAGGTAGCAACAAAGGAATTGCTATAAGAGAATACAAGACAACAAGGCAACAAAAAACACAAGAGCAAGTTTGAAGGTCTAGATAAGATTCTGTAATTCATAGACTATAGTTTAGTCTAGCTTCTTATTTTCTTTTAGCACGGTGTAATAAGGAGGTCAGTAAGCAGTAGCAGCAGTAACAGTGAAATCACATCTTCATGGTAGTCCCAACTACCAAAAAATCCCGAACTACATTGACCTGATTCCTTTTCAGCCAAAGATATGTAGGAAACCTTTGAAGCAGAGGTTCGGTCAGATTTTTCAAAAAAATGCTTCCATTGGAGTGATATGTGAGCAAAAATTAGCTATGGCATTCACTTTTCTTTGCACGAAAACTCTTCACGTTCTTGAGCAAAGAGGGGCAGCTGTGAACACCTAATTTCTGCACTATTTTAACACCTCCTAAATTTATTAGTGTTTTTATTATTTAATAGTTTTTCCAATTTTGTGTGTTTAATTGCGTATTTTCTATCATAAAAATACCAAAAATAGTTTTTTTCTTCATTTGCGCATTTTTAGAAACTAAATAAATGTTCAATAGGTGAATTAATCTAGTTAATTGATTATTGGGATTAGTTATTTAATTATTTTATTTGTTTGTATAAAATTTAGTTTAGTAAGTTTGAATAAGGAAGAAATTAGGCTAAATTTGAAAGGTAAAATGGCCAATAGTGCAAGATAAGGGGCTGTCATTGAAAGGGTCCGAAACTACGTAGGTTTGCCTCAAAACTACATCGTTTTGGTAAGTGACAAGATTCAATCTCATCCACCCATCTTGATTTAATCCAACAATCCTAATTTGATTTTCATCCTAGGTATTTAAAGCCTAAAATCCCCAAAAATTTGCCCATTTCCCCATTATTTCCTCTCTTTTCTTTCCCTCTCATCACTCTCTCTTCTCTCTTTCCCAAGCCACCGCCGCCGCCCATCGCCGCTGCCGGAAATCGCCCACTGGCGGCAGCCGACCTCCAATACGCTCCAAAATTTCACCATGTAATCTCCAACACCTCCTCTTTCCGTATCTCCAAACCAAATCCTTCAAAAACCCCTCAAACTCCTTGAATCTTAGATCTAGGAAACTTTTCCGTCACTTTTTTGCCCAAATTCTTGAAGCTCCAACCACTACCACCCCATAATACCTACATCAATGGATAGAGCTTCTCAAGATCTAGCTATTGATGCCAATTTCACCCTGAAAATCCGGCGACCAAAATCCGGCCAAATTCCGGCGACCTCTCCGAACACCCACTTTTGGCATCCCACCATTTTTTCGGTCTTTTGATTTGTAAAATGGTAAAAATCCTATTCTTTTTCATGGCTGATTTTTCATTTTTATTTTTAATTTTCAGACTTTACTTTTGCCTATTATTAATTATATTAGCATAAGTTTTTGAAGTTTGAAATTCTAAATTTTCTGTTTTTGCACTTGTTGAAGTAGTAGAATAGCCTTGTATTGATGAAAGTGAAGTAGTGAGGAAATACTTAAGAGTATATTGTACTTGTTTGTTTGTTTATTTACTACTTCAAGACTTTTTGAGTATAAAACTCAAAAGTCATTTGTTTGGTGAGAAAATAATGACTTTTGGACAGTGTTTGAATAAAAGTCTGTCTTTAAATAGTGAAGAAATGATTTTGTTTGAAATACTTGACAAGATTTGAACTAAAAAGGTCTTGCTTTTTGAATTTAAGAGCAGACTTTGTAGAAAATCTGTCAAAAAGATTGATTTTTAAATTAAAATAGTTGTTTTGTTTTGATATAAAGAAGGACACTCCGTCTGACATTGGGGATCTGGACACACAAAAAGAGAAAAAATAAGTAGCTATAATATCCCTTAGGAGCTGAAAATTGAGAGCTTAGTTTGTTTTCTTGGATTTGAATCTGTCGTCGCTGTCTTTTGCTGTTGTTGCTGCCCGTTTAATTATTTTGCTATTGATTTTGGAAAGAGCTGACTCTGCTGTATTTGTTCTTCTTTCTGCTTTCCAGGTAATTTTCGGACAATGTAAACTCATAAAATTGAGTTGGAATGAAAGATAATGATGCTGGAAAATATTAGTAGCTTCATCCTTCTATTGTAATTCATTTTTATATGCTCTTGAATGTTTGATAATGTTATAACGATATGTTAGTTAATTAAGTTGTGTTAAGCATCTTTAATTATTTTTTATTTTTATTTTTTGTAAAGTACTAGATATAATTTCAGTGTGCATTTGGTTGTCTGAAAGTAGTATATATATTAAAAATTGAACCCTTGTAGCTATGTTTGTCCCTTTCTTGTCACCAAGCTAAGTTATTATTATTATTATTAATATTATAGTTTAGAGTCCCAATAATTTTTTTTATTATTAAGTTGTAGACAATCTGTAAACTTATTTTTGTAAATAGTTGGCTACGGATTACAAACAACAAGATAGGGCCAAATCTGTAACATGACTTTAAAAGGCCATATCTGCAGATTTAAAGTCTAAGTGCATATGGGCTTTTGGATTTTGTCTTGGACATGAGCCCATCTGACTCCATCAACCCAATAGTGGGCTGCCCCATTCAATGTCAAGACAAGCCAACATCTTACTAGTTTTAAGCAATGTCAATTAATAATTTTCTCTCATTAGTCTCATCTTTAAAATTAGTACTCATAACAATAATTTTCTTTCATTAGTTAAGTTGTAAATTATTATTCAAATATTTTCTTTAAATTTTTTTTTAAAGAAAAATAAATAAAAGCGAACATAAGAAAAGCATAAAAATCAAATAAATCACAGTTTATCCAAGTTTAATTCCAGCCAAATGTAGTCAATAAAGTGACCGTGCTAGAACCACGGGACTCAGGGAATACCTTACACCTTCCCCCCAATCAACAGAATTTCTTATCCGTACTTTATTTTCGCGGACCAATAATAAAAGAGTCAAACCTTCATTTGAATAGGGATTTAAATAAAAGGTGACTTGGAACACCGGCAAAAATCAATTCCAAGTGGCGACTCTGTAAATAAAATAATCCATATTTCAAATTTGTCACTTCAAATAGAAAAACTCTTTAACCCGCAACCCATAACACTTTGCATTTTGCACATTATCTTTTGGAGGGGTAGAAAAAGGAGGTGTGACAAACCATACGCTGAGCTTTAAGGAAAGAGATAACTCTACTGGGAGTGTTATCTAAAGTACCACTCCACTCAATACGCGGAATACCTGGCATAGCCTGCGTCACGGTCTTGGTGTGACAATCAAGAATAGAAAAATGGGACGACAACCAGTGCATACCCAAAATAATGTCAAAATCTAACATACCGAGTAACAATAAATCCGCTCTGGTCTCAAAACCACGAATAGTAACCAAACATCACCGATAAACGTAATCCACAATAAGAGAATCTCCCACAAGAGTAGAAACATAAATGGGGGCACTCAAAGAATCCCGAGGCACACCCAAATGCGAAGCCAAGTAAGAAGATACATACGAATAAGTAGAGCCCGGATCGAATAGAATCGATGCCTCTCTGTGACAAACCAGTATAATACTTGTAATGATGGAGTCGGAGGGAACAGACTCAGTGCAAGCAGGAATACAATAATATCTGGCCTGGCCCCTCTCTCGAGGGCAACCTCTATCTCCCAGACCTCCGCCCCTAGCTGGCTAGGCAGGTGGGGTAGCAGCTGGAGCTGTGATCATGGCCTGAGAACTCTGGTGAGAACGCTGTGGTAGAGAAGTCTGAGGGAGCGCACTCCTTCCAAGTCTAGGGCAATCCCTCACCACGTGGAGGGTATCTCTACACTCAAAACAAGCTCTGGGAGGGCGCGGTGGCTGTGACTGGATCGGGCCAAACCTGCTGTACTGACCTCTGAATGCACCCCACGCAGGAGGCGCGCTAGAAACTGGAGGTCCATAGTAAGGCTCCTGAGGTATAAGCACTACTGGCTGCTGGAAGAGCTGAATGAATGGGGCGACCCATATAACCCCTACCATGACGACCTGCTGTTGGGGTACCGGCACCAGAGTAGTAGCCCGACTCTCGAGACGTCTTGGCCTCCCTCTTCCCTCGCTCTCTGGTGAGCATACCCTCAACCCTCCTAGCAATGCTCACTACCTGCTGATAAGGAATGTCCATCTCCAAATCTCGAGCCATGCTAGATCTGATGGGTGGAATAAGACCCTCAATGAACCTGCAAACTCTCTCCTGAATTGTAGCAACCAAGGCCGGTGCATGCCTGGCCAATCTGGTATAACGAACAACATACTCTGAAATGGTCATAGCACCCTGGCGCAAATGCTCAAACTCTGCGCACCATGCGTCCCTGAGACTCTGGGGGACAAACTCCCTCATAAACATATCCGAGAATTGGGTCCAAGTCAGTGAAGCAGCCTCGACTGGACTGTCTATCTCATAAGTGCGCCACCAATCATAGGCGGCTCCCTGAAGCTGAAAAGCAGTGAAAGAAACCCCGCTGGACTCCACTATGCCCATAGTACGAAGAATACAATGACACTCCTCTAGAAATACCAAGGCATCATCTGATGCTAGCCCACTGAACACTGGGGGATCATACTTCTTGAACCTCTCATGTCTCCGCTTCTCATCCTCCGAAGCAGCTGACCCATCCTTGCGCTGAATTGGCGTTGCAGGCAGTGCGGGAATAATCTCGGGAGCCTACTCAACCTGCACTCGCTGCTCAGGAGTGCGGACGGCGGGAGTTTGTGCTCCTCCCCTGGCCTTGGACGTGGCTGCAGCAAGGGGAAGAAATCCTGCCTGAGCCAAGGTGGAGTACATACTCATGAACTGAGCCAAAGTCTCCTAGAGAGCTGGAGTAGTGGTGGCAGTAGTAGGTATGCCAGGTGCCTGGGCTCCGGCTGGATCTGCTGGTGGTACCTCGGCGGCAGCTCGCGCAGGTGCTCTGGCTGCACCACATGCGTGTCCTCGACCTCTCCCCCGGCCCCAGCCTCTGACGGCTGCAGTAGGGGGCGCAGGTGCTTGATCATCTCAAGTAGCACGTGTCCTCACCATCTGTGAGAATAGAAGACCAAAATTTAGAATTGATGTCAAAAATATCGCACGACAAGGAATTCAAATGAAATGAAGATTTTTCCTAAACAGTTACATAGCCTCTCGTAGATAAGTACAGACGTCTCCGTACCGATCAACGAGACTCTAATAAACCGTCCTGTGTTCCGTGACTCTTATGAACCTAGAGCTCTGATACCAACTTGTCACGACCCCAGTTCACCCTTCATGAACCTTTCGTGATGGCACCTAGTTCCTACAACTAGGTAATTCTAACGATGCGGAAATAATAACCTAACTTGCGGAATAATTAATTAAAACTGAACATATTAAAATAATAATTGCATATAAGGCCGCTCGGCCTATACAACTCAAAAGAAATGCGGAAGTCTACAACTCAATCCCAAAACTCGGAAATTCATGGGAAACACTAGCTAAAAGAAATACTGTAAATGCTCTGATCTCCAGAATGTCTACATCAAAAGTATGATAGAATCTAAACACTACAGATAGAATAAGGAAGGGGACTCCTTGGTCTGCGGACGCTGCAGATATACCTCGAAGTCTCTGCTAGATCTCTTTGCCTCGATGATAATACGCCTGGGTGGAGGAACCTGGATCTGCACATGAAAAACATGCGTAGAACGGGCATGAGTACACCATAACGATACTTAGTAAGTGTCAAGCCTAACCTCGGTTGGGTAGTGACGAGGAAGGTCAGGGCCCTACTGAGATAAGCATAATATATGATAAGATAAGTAAAAACAAAATCCAAACATGATAAATAAGGAATGCAGTACTAGAAGTCAGAAGTAAAACAATATCAGGGATGCTACTCACAACAGGAAATAATAGCCGGGGATCTCTTGGTATCCCGAGGATCTCTTGGTATCCTCATCATATACACTAGGAATCTCTGGTATCCCGAGGATCTCTTGGTATCCTTATCATATACACGAGGGATCTCTTGGTATCCCGCACCTCAGTCTAGAACATAATCAGTACAGGGGGATCTCCCGGGGTGCCGTCCCGTAGTCCTAAATTAGAACACACAATGACAGCCCAACACAAAGCTAACTCAGAACAAGTAATAGAAAATCCTAGCCTGACGTGCTTCACATAATACAACCAAGATAGTTGAAGCACTTAAGCAAATAAGTGTAATAAACATGCTTCTCTAAACTAGCATAGGATAAACTTTCAATTCAAAGTAAAGAGATAAGCAGGAAAAACTCAATTTAAATACTTCAAATAAAAATGGATTTCCAACAATTAGCTTAGGTACGCGCTTGTCACCTCACGTACAAGGCATTCAATTATCAAATATCATATCCCAAGGGGAAAGGTCCCCCACACAAGGTTAGACAAGCCACTTACCTCGAATCGGCTCCGAAATCAACTAGAAATCATGCCTTTGCCACGAGTATCCAACTCCAAATGGCCCAAATCTATTTAATTCAACTATAAATTGAAAATAAACAAAATTAAAAACTAAGGAAAGATTAAAAGTACCGGTAATGAGATGCAACACAGATGAATAAGAGTCAGTGATTGAATTTGTGCAGTTAGGGTGTGGATGAATAGTAATTTTCTATTTAGTGTGCAAATGAGCGAAAAGTTTTAAATGAAGGCCTCAGGTTCTATTTATAGAAAAAGGACCTAGGGCCCACTTCACCGACCCACCGCGGACCGCACAAAATGGCACCTTGGTCTATGATACTCACAAGTCTGAAGCACTGGGAGATGTCCACTGTGGACCGCAAGAAATGCTTTGCGGCCGCAGTGGTCCATCGCGGTCCGTACAAAATGCATTGCGGCCGTGGTGAAAAACTTCAGATAACCCCATTCTTTACCAATCAACTCTGTGGACCGCATTGAAATGTTGCCCCAGCACTAAGACATTTGCGGCCGCAGTGCAAACTTCAGAGAGTGCACATTTTTTCCAACTTGGTCCTGCACTGCATCAAAATAATCCTACACACATCTCACAACCAGTTAGTCCAAAAGCAAATTCTACACTAAAACAAAAATCAAAGAAAAACAAAAAGAAAGACACATGGGTTGCCTCCTAAGAAGCGCCTGATTTAAAATCGCGGAACGACGCAGTTTACCATCAAATCACTTTAGATGGAGCAGTGCCACCACGTGGCTGTCATCAATTTTGCCCAGTTAGTGCTTGACCCTGTGCCCATTAACTCTGAAAACCTTCCAATTTTTATTTTTCAAGTCAAGTGCACCAAACGGAGTCACAAACACCACTTCAAAAGGTCTACTCCATTTCGACTTAAGTTTTTCCGAAAATAGACATAACCGAGAATTGAATAAGAGAACCAGATCACCCACTTTGTGCTCCTTGCCACGAGCATATTTATCATGAAGGTACTTCATCTTGTCCTTGTACAGGACGAACAGGAGTAGGCATGTAATCGGAATTCATCAAGTTCATTAAGCTGCTCCACACGAAGATTTGTTGCCACATCCCATTCAAGATTCAGCTTCCTTAAAGCCCACATGGCCTTGTGTTCTAATTCAACCGGTAGATGGAAAACTTTCCCAAACACCAACTGATACAGATACGTACCAATCAAAGTTTTGTAAGGAGTCCTATAAGCCCATAGAGTATCATCCAACTTCTTTGACCAATCGGTCCTATTTGCATTGACCGTCTTTGACAATATACTCTTGATTTCCCTGTTTGAGACTTCAACTTGGCCACTCGCCTGAGGATGATAAGGAGTAGAAACTTTGTGACAGACACCATACTTTGCAAGCAAAATGTCAAAAGCTCTATTACAAAAATGAGACCCCCTATCACTTATAATTGCACGAGGAATGCTAAACCTAGTAAAAATGCTCTTTTTGAGAAACGCAACAACACTTCGTGCTTCATTCTTGGGTAAAGCCACGGCCTCGACCCACTTTGGAATATAGTAAACCGCCACAAGAATGTATGTGTTCCCACACGATCTAACAAACGGGCCCATAAAATCAATGTCTCATACATAAAAAATATCCACTTCAAGAATAGTATTGAGAGGTATCTCATCTTTTTTCGAAATTCCACCCGCTCTTTGACATTCGTTGCACCTCTTCACAAGTTCACTTGCATCTTTGTACAAAATTGGCCAGAAAAACCCACAACTAAGAACCTTCTAAACGGTCCTCACCCCACTGTGATGACCAACATAGAAAGAGGAATGACAAGCCTCTAAGATACTCAATTGCTCCTCCTCCAAAACACACCTTCGGATCACACCATCTATGCAGATATTGAACACGTATGGCTTATCCCAATAGAAATCCCAATTATCCCGTTTAAGATTCTTCCTTTGGTTAGAAGAGAGGTCATACGGGACTATACCAGTCACAAGGAAATTAGCAACATCTGCAAACCATGGCATACTATTCACCGACACAGAAAGGAGTTGTTCGTCGAGAAATGAATCATTGATCTCTAGGACATCACGAGGCCTCCCCTCCTCCAAGCGGGACAAGTGGTCCGCCACTTGGTTTTCACTACCCTTCTGGTCCACAATCTCCAAATCAAACTCTTGGAGTAACAAGACATATTGTATCAGCCTAGCTATAATTTGGAATCCTTCTTCGTCATCAAGTATCAGAGTGCGGCATAATCGGTATGAATTATGACTTTGGCGCCCATGAGATACGACCGAAATTTTTCCATTGCGAACACAATAGCCAAATCAAACTCTTGAAGTAACAAGACACATCGCATCAGCATAACTTTGGAATCCTTCTTCGTCTTCAAGTATCGGAGTGCAGCATAATCGGTATGAATTATGACTTTTGCGCCCATGAGATACGGCAGAATTTTTTCCATTGCGTACACAATAGCCAAAATCTCTTTTTTAGTCACTGTGTAGTTCACTTGAGCATCATTTATGGTCTTGCTCGCGCAATACACTAGATGCAATATTTTATTCACCCTTTGACCCAAAACCGCCCCAACCACAACATCGCTCGCATCACACATGAGCTCAAAAGGTAAGTTCTAATTGGGTGCGGTAATAATAAGAGTGGTGGTCAGCTTGTGCTTGAGAAGTTCAAAGGCTTGCATACATCCCTCATTGAACACAAACTTGACATCTTTTTCCAATAACTTGCACAAGGGGTTCATTACCTACGAAAAGTCTTTGATAAATCTCCGGTAGAACCCCGCATGCCCAAGAAAACTTCTAACTCCCTTGACCGAAGTAGGGAGAGGGAGCGCTGAAATCAAATCAATTTTTTCTTTGTCCACCTTTATACCATGCTGTGAAATTTTATGCCCAAGAATTATGCCCTCCTCAATCATGAAGTGGCATTTCTCCCAATTAAGCACAAAATTGGTTTCTTCACAACGGGTCAACAATTTATCAAAATTTTTCAAGAATTTATCAAATGAGTCTCCCACAACACTAAAGTCGTTCATGAACACCTTCAAAATATCTTCCACCATGTCGGTGAAAATGGCCATCATACATCGCTGAAATGTAGCCGGTGCATTACACAACCCAAAAGGCATCCTAGAAAAGGCAAAGGTGCCATATGAACAAGTGAAGGTGTTCTTCTCCTGATCTTCTGGAGAAATCAAGATTTGATTGTACCCAGAATACCCATCGAAGAAACAATATAAGGCACAACCCACAAGTCTATCTAGCATCTGATCAAGAAAAGGTAGTGGAAAGTGATCCTTATGGGCCACCTTATTCAACTTGCAGTAATCCATGAACACCCTCCATCCGGTGACAATTCTGGTAGGAATCAACTCATTTTGTGCATTGGTCACCACGGTCATACCACCCTTCTTCGGCACACATTGCACCGACGAAATCCAAGAACTATCAGAGATAGGGTACACAATCCCCTCACCCAACCACTTGATTATCTCTTTTTTCACAACTTCTTACATTTCCTCGTTCAACCTTCTTTGATGTTCCAAGGAGCGATTTGCATCATCTTCCAGAATAATCTTGTGCATACAAAAGGTGGGGCTTATCCCTCGAATATCAGCTAATGTCCATCCAATTGCCTTCTTCCACTTTTGGAGCACCGCCAATGTGGCATTAACCTGCATGTTAGTAAGATAAGAGGAAATAATAACTGTCAAAGTTGAACTAGGGCCTAAGAATACATACCTGAGTTGTGGAGGCAACGACTTTAACTCCAACATCGGAGGTTCCTCGATTGAGGGCTTTGTTGGTGGAGTCTTCCTATTCTCAAGATCCAAAGAGAGTTTTCTAGGCTCATAAGAGTAAGAGCCCATTCCGTGTAAATGCTTTACACCCCACCCGATCCTCATCCTCATTTATATCAAGATTCAACAATATCATCTCTAGAGGTTCCTCCACATTGATCATAAGAATAGTATCATGAATTATCACTGCCATGACAAGATCCAAAAAAGACCACACTTCAGTACAGTCAGGTTGCTTCATTGACTTGCACACATGAAAGACCATTTTTTCATCACCCACTCAGAAAGTGAGTTCCCCTACTTCCATATCAACTAAGGCCTTCCCAGTTGCAAGGAAAGGTCTTCCCAAAATTATAGGCACCTCAAAATCGACTTCGCAATCAATAATCACAAAATCAGCTAGCAAGATAAATTTGTCCACCCGGACAAGAACATCATCAATAACACCAAATGATCTCTTTATTGATCTATCCGCCATTTGCAATATCATGGAAGTCGGCCTCGGTTTCCCAATATTCAAAGTCTTGAAAACTGAATAGGGCATCAAGTTGATACTTTCCCCCAAATCACATAGGGCTTTTGAAAAATCTGCACTACCAATGGTGCAAGGAATGGTAAAAACACCGGGGTCTTCTAGCTTTGGAGCCATAGAATGCACTATTGCACTAACTTGGTGAGTCATCTTGATAGTCTCACAATCCATGGATCTTTTCTTTTTCACCAAGTCCTTCATGAATTTAGCATAACCCGGATAATCAAACCATGATTGCTTTCGGCCATGTTTCAAAATGAACGTTTTACTATTTTCCATGCAGTAAGGACAAGCTAGCTTCCTAGCAGTCATCCAGCCAGACAACATTCCATACGCAGGAAAATCGTTAATAGTCCACATAAAATTAGCAAGCAAATTGAAATTCTGCTTGGTTGGTATGTCATATGTTTCAACACCATCGCACCACAATTATTTTAGCTCATCAATCAAAGGTTACAAATATATATCAATCAAACTTTTCGGATTACGTCTGGTGATGGCAAATGTATCATTATTATTTTGATGGTAACTTTAATGTAATTCCTCTTTTTTTACCAGACGAAGCAAAGCGAAGACCAGACGAAGCAAAGCGAAGCACCTGCATGACAAGGAAAAACATCCTAATGTGCAACTTTTAGAAGTGTTTCATTCTTTACTTTGTTTAGTAAAAACATCACCTGAGAATAAAAGTAGAAGATAATACAAGTTCACTACTTTCTAAGCTCAACCTTAGAGTTACAATGGTACGCGACAGTTTTGTAAGCTATAACACCTAACAAACAGTGAAAGCTGAACCAGGTAATATGTAAAGCTTATTTATTTTCACTTAAATCGTTAATATTTCATTTACTGTGGCATATTTGGTGCCTAATTTAATTCTTACAGGCTAAAGCAGATGGACCACCTGCTATTAACATCTGTTGTGAACTTGAGTTGCTATCCTTTATTATCTAAATTCAAGAACACTAAAACGGTTATCAGCTACCTTACCGGTAATTCTAAGGAGCTGGAAAGCATTTCTGTGTGCTCAACTATTCAATGCACATACTCCGGAAGATAATCCTCTGTACTTTATATATTGCTTGGTTTGATTCTTTTCTTATTGCTAGGTGCACCACACTTCTTTTATAGAACAGATCTCTATAACAAAGATATTGTAAAAGGATCACACTGTTATTTATATTACAATGATTTGCGTGTTGTTAATGGTGTCCAATGTAAATACTGTTTCTCCTAAGGTTCCTTTTCCTTTGCAACTACATGGAAAAGGTAATCGAGAGCAATTGCTGCTTGATGAAAACTCTTGTAATTATGTTGGATAGGTTTGTATCTACTTAGCATTAAACTTATATGGTTATTACTTGCAGTCTATAGTAATAACCATACAAGTTTGACTTATAAATTTCTAATCAGATAGGTCCATATGAAAAGCGTGTGACAGATCAAATACTAATGAACCTTGTTTACTAACTTTGTTGATCGACATATAAATTTATGGAGGGAGCATATGTTAATTTTTTTGTTAAATAGAAACCCTTAGCTTTTGGATAAAGCATCAGTTGTCAAACTAGGGTATGTGTAGTACTTATAGCCATAGTCAATGATGTGTGAAAAGATATTTGAACTGTATAGGTATATGTACAAGGCTCACATCCTCGTGGGACCAGAAGTGGCATACTAATAGGGAAGATAACCAGAAGTTTTATTACGTGCCTCACACAATTTACATTAGTTGTATGAGGCTCCTTTTTCTCTCACAAATTTGTGGAGGACCATAATCTTACACTTCTGGATTTACAAAATTCTGGGTCCACAAAACCGTGAGACAAAAAAGATATTTTATACAATTAATGTGAATTGTATGAGACACAAAATAAAATTTTCCGGAAGATAACATTTGAATCTCAGGAACTAAGTGTAAGCTACCAATATAGTTTAGCATTCAAGAAAAAAAGAGGTTCATATTTTAAATTGGTGCCCTTACTTATCAAGGTGGAAGACAAGAGGGGTTGCTCTGATGGTAAGTAACCTCTACTTCCAACCAAGAGCTTGTGAGTTCGAGTCTTTATAAGAGCAACGTGGGAAATTCTTGGAGGGAAGGATGTCAGGGATCTATTTGGAAATAGTCTTTCTACCCCAGAGTAGGTATAACGTCTGCGTACACAGGTTGTTGTTGTTGTACTAAGCAAGGTGAACTTACAATGTTGTCACTAGGAACTATTATCTGAAATCACAAATCAACATAATGGATACTGAAACTTATGTCTCAACTCCTTAAATTGGTCACAGCAGAACTCACTTTGTATGAATGTTATCCACTGCTGTCATAGAATGATATAAGTGTTAATTTATTAGGTTTGGGTCCGGGCTCGTGTATGTATATATATATATATAGATATATATATATATATATATATATATATATATATATATATAATAGGAGAAAGTCCCTAGGTACAACCAAGGATACTTTCGTAAATGTCAAATCTAATATGGTGGTATTTTGGTTAAAATACTGACTTATAGATTTTTGTGTGTCTAACTTTGAACACCACGTGTCTTCACTTGGGTTCTTCTTTGCCATCTGAGAGAAGCACCCCTCCCCCCCACACACACACCATTTCCAGTTCTTGCTTTAGCGTTCTTCTGCTTTCTTTCCCCACTATTTATAGTGAGTTTTGTTGTTCTTCTTCTTCCTCTTTGCGTATTATTTCTGATTGATTTTGTTTTTTTATCTTTTATGTTTTGGGTATTCTAAGAGTGACGTGGTTTCTAATTAATTGCATACTGTGAACATATCAAGAGGACTAATTAAGAAATATTCCTGAGATGTTGGTTGTTGGTTCTGATAATTTATTTTTGCATTATTAATTTTGATGATTCTCTTCACCGATTCTGAATGAATTTCTTTTTATCAAGTCTTGAATAGATATTTTAATGACTTTTTGTTGGTCTTTCTTAATCTTCTCTGTACCGATTCTGCACATGCATATGAATAATTGTGTAGCAGCCTCTATGGGAGTACATATAGTGTTATAGGCGTATTGGTCAAAATCTGCCATACGACCACGGTGGCAATGACCCCGTCCCAACCATCCTACAGAAGTAACCAACAAACCCGACTTCGTCTGACCATTGCTACTTTCGATACGAGTGACGGGGTCAAGGCCTCTCCATGAGGGGGAAACACCTCCCCGACCTAACCATGATAAATTATGATAAACATGAGAAGTTCTCGACTATAAATAGAAGGCAAAAGAGTTGTAAGGGGGTTGGGGCCCTAGTCTTCTTCTCTATTACTCAGACAGCCCGAAAAAGGGATGGCAGAGCTCCATGAATAGAATCCTTGACCTACGGGAAAGGATAGATATTTCACCTTTGACTACCCATGAAAGGGTTAATATGATTGTAATTCTCCGAACCTCTTCAAAGAGAGGCACGGTAAATTTCTATAATCAATAGAACTCCCTAAATATTATTTATGTCCAATATTTCCATGTTTCGATTATGTACTTCGATTTAGTATTAATTATGATTGGCTATGATTTACCCCTTCATCTCTTTCGATTGATTTGCTTAAAAAGTATTTAATAACTTTTGAGTCAAATAATTTGGCGCCGTCTATGGGGATTTCCTAGTGAAAATACCTATTTCTTCCTGGATCGAAGCCAAAGAAACACCAAAAAGAAAACACAACTCAAACAAGAGTCAATGGTAGCGCATCGAGAAAAGAAGAATCGAATGCGTCAATGGGAGCTAAAATCCTCTGCCCTACTGATCTCGAACAACCCGAACGAGGAGAGAAGTGATGCAAAGCATCCCCCCTTCCCCTCTTAATCGCCAGGAAAAAATATGGAGCATCCCCCCCATCCACCATACTGTGTCGGGCCGAAAACCGGAGTAGAGGTGTTTCAAATAAGGAATTAAAAATCACCTTGAAGCAACCTGAATGCCACAGTCAGGAAAACAATCATAACACGTGTACAACACAAGACCACAAGTCAAAACAAAGTCGACACTTAACACTCATGGCGTTGAACCATCGATGTAAACAACAGAACTAGGCTAAGTGCCTTCGCCATCAAAGTTTGATAAGTTCGATCTCGCTCGAACTGGGACTCAGGATAAGTGCCTTCGCCATCAAAGTTTGACATTTCTACCTCGCTCGAACTGGGACTCAGTCCAAGTGCCTTTGCCATCAAAGTTTGACAGTTCGACCTCGCTCGAACTGGGACTTAGGCTAAGCGCCTTCACCATCAAAGTTTGACAGTTCGACCTCATTTGAAACTAGTTTAAGGCCAAGAGCCTTCGCCATCAAAGTTTGACAAGTTCAACCTCGTTTGAATCAAGTTTAAGGCTAAGTGCCTTTGCCATCAAAGTTTGATAAGTTCGACCTCGCTCGAACTGAGACTCAAGCTAAGTGCCTTTTCCATCAAAGTTTGACAGTCGACCTCGCTCGAACTGGGATTCAGGCAAAGTGACTTCGCCATCAAAGTTTGACAGTTCGACCTCGCTCGAACTGGGACTCAGAATAAGTGCCTTCGCCATCAAAGTTTGATAGTTCGACCTCGCTCGAACTGGGACTCAGGCTAAGCGCCTTCGCCATCAAAGTTTGACAGTTCAACCTCATTCGAACTGAGTTTAAGGCCAAGTGCATTCGCCATCAAAGCTTGATAAGTTTGACTTCACTCAAACTGGGACTTAGGATAAACGCCTTAACCATCAAAGTTTGACAGTTCAACCTCGTTCGAACTGAGTTTAAGGCCAAGGGCCTTCTCCATTAAAGTTTAATACGAACTGGGACTCAGGCTAAGTGCCTTCGCCATCAAAGTTTGACAGTTTGACCTCGCTCGAACTGGGACTCAGGCTAAGTGCCTTCGCCATCAAAGTTTGACAGTTCGACCTCACTCGAACTGGGACTAAGGCTTAGCGCCTTTGCCATCAAAGCTTGATAAGTTTGACCTCACTCGAACTGGGACTAAAGCTAAGCGCCTTTGCCATCAAAGCTTGATAAGTTCGACCTCGCTCGAACTGGGACTCAAGCTAAGTGCCTTCGCCATCAAAGTTTGACAAGTTCGACATCGTTTGTACCTAGTTTAAGTCCAATCACCTTCGCCATCAAAGTTTGACAAGTTCAACCTTGTTTGAACCGAGTTTAAGGCTAAGTGCCCTTGCCATCAAAGTTTGATAAGTTCAACCTCGCTCGAACTGGGACTCAGAATAAATGCCTTCACCATTAAAGTTTGACAGTTCAACCTCGCTCGAACTGGGACTCAGGCCAAGTGCCTTCGCCAACAAAGTTTTAAAGTTCGACCTCGCTCGAACTAGGATTCAGGCTAAGCGCCTTCGCCATCAAAGTATGACAGTTCGACCTCACTCGAACTGAGTTTCAGGCCAAGTGCCTTCGCCATCAAAGTTTGATAAGTTCGACCTCGCTCGAACTGGGACTCAGGCTAAATGCCTTCGCCATCAAAGTTTGACAGTTCGACCTCGCTCGAACTGGGACTAAGGCTAAGTGACTTCTCCATCAAAGCTTGATAAGTTCAACCTCGCTCGAACTAGGACTAAGGCTAAGCGCATTCACCATCAAAGCTTGATAAGTTCGACCTTGCTCAAACTGGGACTCAGGCTAAGGCCTTCCACATCAAAGATCGACAAGTTCGACCTCGCTCGAACTCAGACGGGCTGTTATTTTGATGAGAACGAAATAACACCCTTAAGGCTAAGGCCTTCACCACCAATGATCAACAGGTTCAACTTCGCTCGAACTCAGACGAGCTGTTATCTCGATAAGTATGAAATAACACCCTTAAGGCTAAGGCCTTCGCCATCAAGGATCGACTGGTTCAACCTCGCTCAAACCTGAACGAGCTATCTTCTAGATAAGTTCGTAATGAAATCCACAAGAATAGAAGCCTTCATCACAAAAGAACCGGGACTCATTGACGAGCTACCTCATCGCGGCAAGATCATAAATCAACAGAGAACTAAAACGCAAGGCAAGTAGCAAAAACAAGTTCTTTATTCATGAAGTCAGAAATGCGGACTATTGTCGCTTACATCTAGTCCAGGCTAGTCAACTTAAAAAAAAGAAAAAGAAAGCAACATCAAGAAACAATCAAACGCCAACCGGCGTATGAAGTAAAAAGAAAAAATAAAGCACAATTTTTTCCTCACTCGACACCAACACCATCATTGCCATCATCATCTCTGTAAGGCCCATCATCGTCACTACTGACACCCCCATCAGCTTCGGGTGTCACCACTTATACCCACAGTTGGCACGAGCCTCACGAGCTTTCTAGCGCGCTTCTTCGAAAGCCGCCTTAGTCACGGTGTCCACTTCCTACAAGTTCTTGAAAATGTCACACTGAGCTTCGTCATAGACCTAGAGTTGGTAGGGAACAGTAGCATAGGACGATCCAGCCTGGGCCCTTAGCCGCTGATTTTCCTCCTCTAAGGCCGCAACTCGATACGACAAAGCTAAAGCCTCCTGATAACTCGTGCTAATCCGCTCCACGAGCCTCGCCTCCCTAAGGGCCGCTGTAGCCCTCTCCGACTCTCGCTCGGACTTGTGCACACGAACGGCCTCCTCTAAGACCGCTTCCCTCGCTGAAGCATCTAATGCTACCCTCTCCATACGCTTTAAAGTGGCAACCTAGCTCTCCAGTGTAGTCAACTTCCCTCTCCATTCGGCATTCATCTCCACAACTCTAGCCTGGCTCTGCTCCATTTCCAACTGCATTTCCCTTAACTTGCCCTGCAGGTGCTCGCATTCTGCAACGACCCCTTTTCCCACTTCGAGCTCTTCGTCCTTGAGGCGGATTTGATCTTCAAGCTCACTCTTGTTGCTGAGCGCCTGTATTAGCTGTTGGTACCTCTTCTCTAACTCCTTGCCCAAAGCTCAGTTGCAGGGATCAGTCCTCAACCGTTCGTGCAACTCACGGCATCTATTGTGATAGCGACGATACTTTTCCTGCATCTGCAAAAAGATCCTCGACCGGACATTGGCCCTGCGGGTGCTCTCCACCTCCAACAAGTACATCTGCAAAACAAGAAAGCAGTTAAACTAATGCTCATTCTATAACAAAAGAGAAGCAAATTGAGGTCAGATAACGTACCTGTAAGCCCATCACAGCCACTTCGTCCATCACTTCGGCATCTGAAACATTCCGCAGGGACTCGTTCTCAGCTTTCGAACACAACAAGCTGAATTGTGGTACCAAGTTACCTCCTTGCGCCACAGGTTAACGTCGGAGGGGATCTCAATGAGACGGTCTGACCCCTCCGCATGAACCACTGAGCGAGTAATGCCCTCCTCGAACATCCTAACATCATCAAGGTTCAAGTCAGACTTGGACTCGTATCCATCGATACTACACTTTTTCCCCTCTCCGCCGCCGATGGTGTGGCGTGACCTGCCGTGGACGAGGAAAGCGCACATCACCAAGGGTTAAATTCTATGGAACGGCAAGATATCCTGCGTCATCAACAGCGGGAACTCCTGACTAGATCACTGCAACAATTGCTGTTTTCCTAGCTCTGCCTGGTAGAACCAACTCCGACCACTCACTCCACCACGGCGATCGACGCCACAACAACACCTTCCTTTGGGTCTGTCAGGGGAGAATCCAAGTTTATCACTGTCGGAGGAGCCATCTCGAACCCCACCCTCCGTCTCTTTAACGGCCCTTCTTCCTCCCCGGTCGACGGTGAGTCATTATGAGGGCAGACGGTACTAGATAGAACCTCGTCTTAAGATATAGCCCGGATCGGAGTGGCCAAGGCCGCAGATTCTACCGACGCTGGCCTCGACGAAGGTTGAGTCGTAGATATTGCATTGAGACGACAAGATGCAGCCGGCCGATGGAAAGCTAACTGAGGAGCCCTAACTTTATGAACTCTCCCTGATAATGACAAACGACGGTCAAGAGGTAAGGTCAAAGGAAAAATAAATAGATAGAAAATAAGGGTGTTATCCCACCTGTCAGGGTCCTATGCCCGAATCTTTCATGAAAGGTTGACCATGTGCGGACCCCCGCTGTATGGGGAAGGATGGCCTCGACCCATTCTCGAATCCCCTCCAAAGGTGGGGGCGGGAGGGGTAGCCTCTCCACTGCAGAACAATGAAGTAGGTAAATATATTTAACATGAAAGGAGAGATGACAAAGGCAAACCGAGTACTCCAGTAATTGGGGGCGAAGACTTACGGGCAAAATTCCACACCTCAGGAAACCATGTTGGGTCTGCCACTAGGTGCTCGGTCCGCACATAGAAGAAGTTGTCAAAAAAGCAACGATTGGTCCTGTCGTCCATCTTAACCACTAAACCTTTTGACCCTTGAGGACGCGCATGGATCATCGTGCCGCAAATATTCTGTGGGGCAAACAGGCTGAGCACATGCCCCAGAGTAACTTCACTACCGGCCAACTATGCATACTTGATAAACATAAGGAACAACTTATATAGGTAAGGGGAAAGCTGAACAGAACATACCTCATAGTATCGGCAGAAATCAACCACCAGCATGGGAAGTGGGAGCGTGTACCATACGAGGAAGGGGTAAGCATAGAACGTAACAAAACCCGGGACGGTCAATTTGGACCCGGTCGTCCCTCCCCGCAGGTACTATCTCTACATAGTTGGGAATGCCCCATCGCTCTCATAAATCCGCTATCCTTACCTCCCCGATGAGGGGGGAATATGTACTGGCTCCCTCCCGCCATCAGCGCTGAAATCTGCCACCCCTCTTTCCGGGCGGGATAAAATTTCCTCCACCGAGGAACCTCTTCGCATTCCGCCGTCTCTACATCTCCGGCAGTCAGAGCACGATCCTCGGTAGCAAGAGTAGCAATAGGGAGGTTGTCACTAGAAGAAGCACTTTCCATCTCTAGCCCCAAAGAAGAGAAAAAAGAGGAAGAACTATGTGAGAGAAGTGAGGAAATCGAAGATCGTTGCGACCACGGGAGTAAGAAAGAACTCAACTTGACAGAAAGGAAGATATCTTGAGTTTTCTCGAAGATAAATGATGAAATGTGAAAGGCAAACAACAGAACCCTCCAATTTATAGGACAGAAATTCTCCGGGGCACGAAAACCAACAGTCGCCACTAGAGCCTTGACCGAGCGCGAAACGATTCAGCTTCTCGGAAATGTGAGCCATTATGACTGCCTGCACAAAGTATTAACGTTTGGTTTATCAACCGACGCTTCAGTTTCGAAACCGTCATAACGGTACACGAGTACTAGAAAGACGCCCCCGGACAGTTCCAAAATTCATAACGCGACTAAGGAACGAAATGTGAATCTAACCCCCCCCCCCCCACTACATCACAAAAATGATCCGTCTGCCAAGGTCGATAAGACATGACCTCGACGAACGAAGGGACTAATTGTATTGGTCAAAATCTGACCAAACGATCACGGCGGCAATGAACCCGTCCCAACCATCCTACAGAAGTAACCAACGAACCCGAATTCGTCTGACCGTTGCTACTTTCGATACGAGCGACGAGGTCAAGGCCTCTCCATGAGGGGAAAACACCTCCCCGACCTAACCATGATAAATCATGATAAGCATGAGAAGTTCTCGACTATAAATAGAAGGTAAAAGAGCTATAAGGGGGTTGGGGCCCTAACCTTCTTCTCCATTACACAGACAGCCCGAAAAAAGTATGGCAGAGCTCCATGAATAGAATCCTTGACCTACGGGAAAGGATAGATATTCCATTTTCGATTACCCATGAAGGGGGTAATATGATTGTAATTCCCCGAACCTCTTCAAGGAGAGAAAGGATAAATTTCTATAATCAATAAAACTCCCTAAATATTATTTCTGTCCAATATTTCCATGTTTCGATTCTGTCCTTTGATTCAATATTAATTATGATTGGGTATGATTTACCCCTTCATCTCTTTCGATTGATTTGCTTAAAAAGTGTTTAATAACTTTTGAATCAAACAGAGGTAATGTGTTTGATGATTTTACTATATTATGGTAAATTAGTCTTGATTTAGTAGTTTTCCACGTGTTAATTGTATAAATACCTAGGTGAAACTTAACTTCTTCTAATTTTTTATCTACACAATTCTCATTTTCGTCTTTTCCATTCTCCAGCCCTTTTCCTTCTTCCCATGGCGGTGGCTGGGAACATTTTTTGGATTTTTTTTTTTTTTTTGGTAATGATTCATACAACTTGGGTAACATGCAAGTGGATTTATGATTGAAAGTGACCTAGAGAAGAGAACGCTCCAGAAATTATGGTGAAAGTTTCCCTCTGTTCATCTGATGTTGCATGGATGTGCAAATATGGATATACTTTTTGAGCATATTTTTATCCTTTTCTCTTTTCAGGTTCGGACCATCTAACAACAAGGAGCTGAAAGGAGCTATCATTGTTTTCGAGTAATACAAATAATCTATCCTACCTAAATTTAAGGTTTAAGATAAACTGGTACAAATTGCACTGTGATATGTTGATTTCTCGCTTTATCAAATGATGTTGCAAATTGTTGTGGTCGTTCCTTTTACAAATATCGGCTGGGTTTATTTATATTCGGAATGATCTTTTAGGAAGAACTCTGTTGGTATTCTTTTTTAAGGCAATAGCTGATGTACGAGATAACTCAATTTGTTACCAAAATGTTGCTTTCAACTAATACTTATATATTTGCCTTTTTATATAAGAATTAAAACTATATGCTATTCCACGAAGCACCAAGGAAGAAAAGGCCAGAGCTCATGTATCAGAAAGTGCTACTATAACTCAAACCATTTTCCAAAAGACATGACTTAAAATAAAGGTGGAGAAAGTTTGTCGTGGCTCAAGTTGGATGGTTCTGGGCTTGGGTGATCACTCCAGTTACTTTAAATTTATGAGAAATGGTATCAGACTGACTACAACACAACACAGACTGGTGTAAAGAGAACTTACAGGTAGTTTTTTCCACTATTATTTAAAGTTGTTTTTACTTTTTATGCTATTACACATAGGTGGAATGATATTAGTAGATTCTATTTATTCTTGACCAAATAATGTAAAAAATTGCTAAAGGTAATGGTTTATGTTGCTACAATTTTTAAAATAGAAACTATTGATAAATAAGAGTCATTTCTGATTTTGCTGTTGGGAGGAATTTTACCTTGTCCTTTTCTCTTAAACATGATAATCCAACATCTGTAGTCTACTATGCAACTAACTTTGAAATCTCCCTTAAATTAGTACTCCCTCTGTTTCATATTGTTTGAGGTACTTTCCCTTTTAGTCTGTTCCAAAATAAATGACACATTTCTAAATTTAAAAATAATTCAACTTTAAGCTCTTCATTTTACCCTTTTTGCCCTTAGTGAGAAACTTTTATAGCCACACAAATGGTATGGCCCCACAAACCTTTTACCCCTTAATCTTTTAAGACCACAAATTTTAAAAGTCTTCTTCTTTTTTCTTAAACTACGTGCCGAGTCAAACTACCTCAAACAATATGAAACGGAGGGAGTATTTAGTTTCTGATTTTGGGAAGTGCATGGGTGCCTCTATAATGTTTTTGGGAAAATCAAGCTCCTAATGTCACTCTATGTTGTCTGTTAAACTAGGCTTATTAGATGTTCTGACAAGCAAAAGACAGTGAGGCAGCCAACATGAGTATAAAAATTTGAGGATATGTCTTGCACATGAAAATTTACTGAAAAGAGTACTGTGCAGTAGGTGTTTTTATGTTGAAAGCATGTTGAAGTTATTGATATATTACTTTTGCACTCTTGCATCACTGATCAAATATGGAGCTTGTTCTTTAATGATATTTGGCATGCAGTGGGTCATGCAAGAAAAACTACTGAGTGCTGAAGTTTTGGGGGTAGAAAAGGGCTGACGTGGAGGAAGAAGAACTAGCGGGAACACGCTATTATAGAATTATTTGGTGGATTGTCCTGAGCCGAGGGTCGATTGGAAACAGCCTCTCTGCCCTTTCGGGCGGGGTAAGGCCTGCGTATTTATTACCCTCCCCAGACCCCACTCTGTGGGAATATACTGGGTAGTTGTTGTTGTTGTTGTTGGTGGACTGTTCGGACAAAAAAAATCTAGGATCCTTGGAAAACGATGCAAACAATATCCAGAAGCTGAAATACATTTGTATAGCTTTGTTTTGCTTCTGGAGTAGTAGGGAACATGTAAATTAGGCTGAATCAATTCTAGAGATGCTACAACCTACAGGTGTAAAGGGTACCTATGCTAAATGTATTTTTGTACAGTTCTCACATCACTCTTAGTGTTGCTTCATTCATACAAATACTTTTACCTTCTTAAAAATGAGGAAAGTAATGTGCATTGACTATGCAAATTAGCTTGCTGAACGGAAGGTTTGACATGATAGGTATCAAACTCTTGGATTCAAGCCTAAACTCATACGGATAATTACTATTTCACAGAGGTACTTTTTCATGTTGGTCCTTTTATGTGGAGGCCATGTGCTCAAGTTTCATCTGTAGTTTGAAAATGAACTTTAAATATGGTGTATGCGCTCCATAGTCTCTTTTTATGTTTGGCCATTATTATGGTTTTATACTTGAACTGGTGTATTTCAGTTCTCAAATCTCACATAGCTATTTGATTTGTGGAGATTCATCCATCTTCTGCGCTAAAAGCAAATGAGGACGAGATGCTTCTAACTTTGTCGTCTATCGTGAAGTAATAGTTATGTCACATTCATTTATGCATAATGAATGTGTAGTTGAGATACCATTGTTCATGCCAATCTTAGTGGAGCTTGAGAAACTAGATGTATTTAAACTGAGGGAAATTACCATATGCTTGAGAATTGAGGTAATTTACCTCTATTATACTTTCTATATTGCTTGAGCATTTCTTGTGCATGACACAGTGGGGGGATTCAGCCAGCCGGATAAGCAAATTCAAGAAGAAACTTCAAACGTGGAAAGAAAGAAACCATAACAACTCAGCCACTGGAAAATCATGAATTCGTGATTGGTCTATATGTGCATGACCCGTCTCTACTGCAACTTTTCGCTGCTCGGATGGAACGATAATGTAAACTAAGTCTTAAGCTTTAAGCTTTATGATGGGGAGGATGCTATTCTCCTGCTTGATGTAAAAATCTTGCCTATGTGATTCATTAGTCGCGCCAATCGGTGTGTCTAAAGAATGGTCAGGTGAATTCTTGATTTCAACTTCTACAAAGAAGAGAGCAGCAACTGAATGTGACTTTACATAGCTGTCACACAGTTTAAAAGAAATATAACAAACATGAAATTCAATATTACAGATATGGCAGAAAAATATTTATATTTGTAGTACACTGTTCCATTAAAATAGGAATATTAACTATTAATCCCTAAACATAAAAAATTTGAATGGAAAGTTAATAATTATTTGTACAAAAATATATCTTTTTTCTCTCTTTATCTATTAGCTTTCCTTCTTTTCTTTTTCTTGGTCTTCTTAGTTTTGTTTTCTACCAAAACTAATATATTTTTTAAATTTGTTCCATTCTATATATTTTTAATTATCTTTCTTAAGTTTTTCTCTTACTTCTTTCTTCCTTTCTTAACATAAAGCTCTTATTTCGATAATAATATACGTTAATATATACAATACATATATATAAAAATATACTTTGAATTAACACATATAAAATATACAAAACATATACATAAAAAATACATCTTCAATTAAGATGACACTTGGACATGTGAGATATACATAAAAATATATATCTTAAATTTAATTAAGATGGTATATATATATATATATATACACATTAAAAATACCTCTTAAGATAAGATAGCACTTCACAAATAAATATACGAAAATTATATACATAAATATACATTTTGAATTAAAGTGATACCTGATATACAGAGTATAAAAGATGTATAAATAAATTCATCTTGATTTGGGTGGCATTGAGATATGCAGCAGCTTTTCAAAATATGGAGTGAAGAAGATAAATATTGTAAAGGAAAATAAAGATGGACAAAAAAAAATACTTCTCGTGATTAGTGAGTAAGTTAAATTATTAGATGTTGAGCTTAATTTTATAATGTGTAATTAATGAAAAAAAAGTACTCTTTTTGGAATAAATAATAAATAGTGTTATTTTTATAAATAATAGTTAAAAAAGGATGAAGCATGTAAAAAACTTTAGAAGGTGCTTTTCGGTGCTCAACCTAATCTTACTGAAGCCCTTTATAGGTAAGCAAGAGAGTTCTGTATTGTCAGCCTTTTAGTTCTATGTATATCCGATTTTCATATTTGATACCTTTGTTTATATTCTTTCAGATTGTTTCGCATTTGCTTTTCTTAAGGGTTGCAAAGTTCGTGAATCAGTTGATTTACTTTGTCAAATTTCTGTCCGCAATGAGAATGGGAATGAGCGGAAGAATGCAATTTCATCAGATTATTCTGCACTCGGACAGCTTAGGTGTTTATATAATATGATTAGTTCATCAAAGGTGAGGAAGGATAAACATCAAATTATAACAGGTTGGTTTCTATTCGACTAATCTTCAAAGAGTGCCATATTTTCAAGCATGTTCTGCTTTAAAAATGACTTTAAAAGCTGTAAACCAGCTTTAGAAAAGATCTCTACTAAAATGAACTTTAATGTCGACACACCACTAGTATTAAAATAATTGGAACATTAATTTCAAAAAATATAGGATATTTAAATTTCTAAAACCATAATCTACTCTACCACTAGGTGATTGATGAGCAAAGGCTAAGAGTTAAATGGAATTGGGCTTTTGAGCCACCTAATCAAAAGGAGCAAATATCATTTGTAGCCCATAGGCAAAATAAATTTCATCCAGTAGCTCACAAATTAACACATATAAATCATAGCCTAAAAATTAAACAAGTGCTAGCCGGAAACATTACTAATTCCCTCGTCGGAAATCCAGCTGTCTTCTTCCATACAAATTCCACTAAAATCTGCCAATTACAGAGTCAGCCAACTATGACCATGACTGTTCCTCTCGCTCAATCATTAAGCTTCACAATATATTGATAATTTGTGCCATAATGGTGGAATTTTTGCCATTATTTACAAAGTCCAGAATTACAAAGCGCCAAGTCGAATTGATACACAATATGGAGGAAGATGACTGTTATTTGACCGGAGAATGGGAGAATTTCGTACAGGAACATCAGTCGAAACTTAAGGATTTGCTATATAAATAGATTATAACTTTAGTCCTGGTGATGTAAGAAGAGAGTGAAAGTGAAAAAATGTCAGGCATGCAAAGGCTAATTTTTACAGGATTCTTTGTTTGTTTTTTGTGGTTTTTGCCTAATTTGGGGTTGAAATCCGTGATTTTTTAACTTCTAGTACTCACTTTTTTCCTGTGCTTAGTTCAATGTAATGGTGTTGGAACTCAACGTGGCAAATGCAAATTAGGAGTTTTAACTTTGCTGTTGAACAGTTGAAGTGAGAGATCAGTGAGTCAGAAAGCTACTGTTGATAGAAATTGGCATATTTATCCTTCAGATGTTTTTGGGATCATGATTACTTGAGTTGTGGGACTAAAGTTATAATCTTTTAATTTAAAATAATAATTACATAAAATAGATAGCCACTATGCAAAAATATACAAAATGGACTGTTACTACACAAAAAATATACAAAATAGATAGTCACTATACAAAAATATACAAAATAGACCGTTACTACAAAAAATATACAAAATAGACAGTCACTATACAAAATATATTGTTACTATACAAAAAATATACAAAATAGAGTGTCACTATACAAAATAGACTATTACTGTACAAAACTTATACAAAATAGAGTGTCACTATAAATAGACTGTTACTATACAAAAAATATACAAAATGGACTATTACTATACAAAAATATACAAAATAGACTGTTATTATACAAAAATATACAAAATAGAGTATCACTATACAAAATAGACTGTTACTATACAAAAATATATAAAATAGAGAGTCACTATACAAAATAGATTGTTACTATACAAAAATATACAAAACAGACCATTACTATACAAAAAAAATTCAAAACAGACCGTTACTAAACAAAAAATATACAAATAGAATGTCACTATTCAAAAAATATACAAAATAGAGTGTTACTATACAAAAAATATACACAATAGACTGTCATTCAATTCCTAGCTAATATTATTAGATCTAGAAGTACAAAATACAATTTAAAAAGGCAAAAAAGGATTGCTCCATTGCACCAGGTAAGGGTCGAACCTGCAACCTTCAGGTTAGGAAACAAATGCCCTATCCATTGAGCTACAAGCGCTTTTGTTGTCATGCTCATTCCTTTCGTCTACTATATCAATATGTTTGGGCCGAAGGCGAAAAAGGGTTACTATATCACGCCAGGTAGGGGTCGAACCTACGACCTTCAGGTTAGAAAATAGACACCCTATCCACTAAGCTACAAGCGCTTATGTTGTCATACTCATTCCTTTTGGCTAGTATATGCAATATATTTGGGCCTAATGGCCATTTTTTGTAAGTGGTATAAAATATGGGCTTTTAAAATTTTGAGGGGCTATAGAGGGTAGTTTTCTCAATCGAAAGTCTGTGATGCACCATTATATCGGGGTGAAATTCAAAAATAGCCAACCATAGATTTAAAAGTAATCGAGATTTAGCTACTTTTATGGAAAGATAAATTTGAATAAAAATATTGTTCAAAATCCGAAAAATATTTTAGCATAATATATTGGAGTTCAATAATATAATGGTCCAGTTAATATGTTGGAAGTTCATACACGGATACTCCAATCTCTAGTATATTATGTTGGGACATTCTGTGTGCCGGAGTTCCAGCATAATAAAGTTCATATACATGTGTACTAATCTCCAATATATTATGCTGGAACTTTTTCGTGTTGCATTATAATATTGGTTATTTTTCAATTACCACTCTGAAAATTGGCTAGCCTGTGCTAGGCTGCGTTAAAATAAGAAGGCGAAGTAAAAACTAGTAATCTTTACACAAATAGCCATCCGGATTCAATATTTACTTTTTAGCCACTATACATATAATACATGTTGATTATATATGATTATACATATAATATATATAACTTATACATATAATATATACTTACCGGTAATTTTCAATTAAAATAATTAGATGACGACTATTTTGGTTAATTCTTCGAATAAAAAAATAACAAAGTTGAAAAGGCTGCAGGCTTTGCGAACTTGAGCCCGTAGAGTGATGCTTTTGTTCGAGCAAAATATCCAAGTTAAATGATAGCTGTCTTTTAGTATTTTTTTAGTTTTGTTTTAAAAATACATATTTTTAATATTTTTTGGTGCGAAAGATAAATTGCATTAAACATAAATAAAGTGACCACAGAGAGGATGATGTTGGCGCATCAATATTATAGTTGTTATTTGTTTGATCATGGAAAGGACTACTACTAGCTATTCTAACATTGTTATCCATCATAATATCCCTACTGGGAGCATCCTATCCCTATTGGGAGCATCCGGTTGTCGTTCAAGGGCATAGTTTACAAAAGTGTTGCGATGCATGTTCTCCAATTGTAGTTGATGTGTGCATGTGCTTCTCCATGGATAGCTGGTAATCATGTGTGTAGGGGGATAAACGGCGATTTGATAGCAAAAGAAATAAAAAAATCCAATATAGTATTATTTCTAAAACCGTAGGATATGAATGTAATGGTGCACTGTGGGCCGGGCCCAGCCCGGGGCCGGACCGGGACCGCGGTCTAAAAGGGCTAAACGGGCCTGGTGGGCCGGTCTCCATGGGCCGGTCCCAAATGGTGCAGAAGGCCCGTGGCGGGCCGGTTCAATTGGAGAAGCCCACGAGCCCGGGACCGGCAGGCGGGCCTGGGCTGGTTCAATCGGGCCCAACAGGCTCCAACGGCTATTTTTTTAAATAAAATTATTTTTTAAAAAAAGACCAATAGTCGGATTTTTAAAATCTAGCCGTTGGCCTTCAAAATTTATCCGTTGGCCACTTTAAAAAATAGTCATTTGGACCCCAAACTTTATTTTAACCCCAAAATTTATATAATTACACTTTTTTCTAATTCTCAACTATAAATACCCCCTCATTCTTTCATTTTTACTCACCAATTCATCAATCTCTCTCAATCTATATCTAATTTCTCTTCTATAATTGCTTATTTTATTATTGCAATTTCGTAAAAAATTGTGAAGTTGGTGAATTGAAGTATTCAAGTCTTCAACAATTTTTAATTTTTTGGTAAACTCGTTCCAACTCTTAATCCAGACGGCACCTTTGATCTTTTGGAATGGTGGAAGGCAAGGGAAAAATATTTTTCGGTTCTTGCAAGGATGGCTCGGAATATTTTAGCTATTTAAGCTTCAACAGTTACATCAGAGAGCGCTTTCAGTCAAGCAAGACTTCAAATAGGTGATCATAGAGCGTCTATGTGGGAGAGCTTGGAAAATTCAGTACTATTCAAATATTGGATCCGCTCGAAAAGAAGAAACTTTGGACTTGCAGAAACACAATCGGAGATAGACAAAGCTTATGAAGAAATGATAGCGGAACTTGCGGAGGATGCTGCTTCGGCCGGAAGTGGTGATGAACAAGCTTCTTTTCCACCACCACCAACAGAACCTTCTCCGAACCTTGAAGGATTTAAGAGATTTATTAGAGATACAATGTAGATTATGGTGTAACTTGTACTTTGGCACATCTTCTTTAGTTTTTTTTCCTTTTAATGGTAGTATTAGTACCTTATTGTGCTCATTCCATTGGGGGGAAGAAGACTAAGAAAGATATGTCATTTTTGGTAATAAAAATTATAAGACATTCCCTTGAATATCTCT
>MU705021.1:0-23177 GCA_026770625.1 Nicotiana glauca
TTAGATAATATGTACGTCGGTGCTCGACAAGTATGGTCGGGTGCTAGTCATGGCCCTCCAGTTTGGGTCGTGACATATATTGACTATGGGTATTTACTATTTGGGTTGATTTTATGTTTTAATCTATGAATTGGTGGTTGCAAACACTGATTTAAACTTTGTGGATTTGACTCTTCTTGAGAAAAAGAGTCTATGTCTTCAAAATTGACCCATCAAGGAATTGGGATGGACTCATGAGAAATGATAGTCCCAATTAACGGGTTAAACCTCAAGAGAGTAATCACCCTACTTGAACCCTAGTTGCTTGATCTAATTTGCCTACCCATTTGGTCTCGAGAGAGTCAATTGGGCAAAATCACTCTCTCTACCGAGAGGTGTGAGAGTGGGTAAAATTGTGCAACGGTTATAGTGAAAGTCCCAATTATCTCAATTGAACCTTAGTAACATTTACCCGTCAATTAGCCACCTAGGTAATGTCACGACCCTAGTGCCCTTCTTCCCATTAGATAAAACTTTAGCAATCAGTTCGTAGCATAATTTAGTTTCAATTAATAGTTTGATATTAGTAGTTATAATTGAAAACCCCAAAATATGTTAGTGATATTTGAAGCAAACGCACATTTCTAAACTAGATAGATATTCCAACTCCACTACTAGCTCCCTGAGGAATTCGATCTCGACCCTCATATCGATAAAAGCTATTGTGACCCGCTCTTCCTACCTTGGTGTAGCGTCGAGTCGGCAGCGATCACCTTCTACTCTTCACCAGATGATGAAATTTCCAACAGAGGAAGGAGTGAAAACAGTCCACGCAGAACAGCATGCTGCAAAAGAGATGTTTGCAATCGAGGAAGTGGTGTCGATACCAGAACCCTTGTCCTCAGAGAAATCGAGCTTCAAAGGTAAGCAGATGGCTAAATAGCAACCAGAACTCCCAGCCTCGACAGAATCGGAACAACAGGTAATCGAAGGCGAAGAAGACGACTTCCTTAATCCTCGAACCTTTATCATTTCTAAAGAGTCTGGTGCTACCAACTCAACCGCCCGGGAGAAAGGTATACCTGGGAACGGGATTGACCCCCGAACTCAGGAAAAAACTCATTCAGTTTTTTATTGATAATATGGATTTCTTTGCTTGGTCCCATTTAGATATAACAGGTATTCCACCGGAAACCACCACGCATCGACTGAGCACCGATCCCAGGTTCAAACTGGTAAAGCAAAAGAGGAGGCCTCAGTCCGAAGAGTTACGTACCAACGCCTAGTTAACAAGATGTTCGAAGAACAAATAGGTAAAACAATGGAAGCCTATAGTGATGATATGATTGGTTAAGTCCATGCGTGCAGAGGACCATTTTAATTCATTTACAGGAAACATTCAAAGTTTTGAGGCGATGTAACACGAAGCTTAACCCAGAGAAATGTACCTTCGGCTTCATGGTGTCAAATCGGGGTATCGAAATCATCCCCAATAAGATCAAGACTATCGAAGATATCGCGATCGTGGATAGTGGGAAGGTCGTGCAAAGGCTAACAAGGCGAGTAGCTGCTTTGGGTCGATCCATTTCGAGGTTGTTGGATCGGAGTCACCAGTTCTTCTCTTTACCCAAAAAGAAAAGGGACTTCGCATGGTCCCCGAAATGTCAACAAGGATTAAAGTGAGACCTGTCGAGCCCGCCTTTGCTTCATACCCCGAAGATAGATGAAAAACGAGAAGCAACACTTGTTCGAATATCCATGCAAAATCAAAGGATCGAAAGGTCGCCCTCAATACTCGAGATCTAAATGAAGGAAAATCAGGACCGTATCGAATCCTCGGAGTTGTTGGTAAGGGATCTTACACTCTCAGCACGATGGAAGGTGAAGTTACAAATTGGAACGTATCATTACTCGAATAACACTACTGCTAAGGTATGACTTTATCCTTTGTCCGTTTGAGTTTAAAACTAACTTACAAATTTTCGATCAAAACTCTCCAAGGCGCGCGATCTCGAAGACACCCTTTTTATTCGAAGGCCTTAGGTTTTAAAGCATACGTTGCACTCTTTTTCCCTTAGATCAGATTTTGTCCCAAATGAGTTTTACCGGCAAGGTTTTTAACGAGGCAACGATTATGTGCTACCTAAGAAGAACTCAACAGTATCCAAGGCTTCTTAAGGGGTAAGTGTAAATCTTAAGGACACCATTTTCTTTAACCTATTCCTTTCGCTAAAGGTATATATGTCATGTAACAAAACAGGCAGATTTGCCAAAAATCTAAAGTCCAAACCGAAGCCATAGCTAGGATTCAAAATGTGTTTTTTGTTGATTTTTTTTAAAAATACAGAGAGATAAAGTGTTTATAAATAAAGGTTGAAAGCGGAAGATGGTATTTTGGGTTTGGTTGAAAATTCAGAAGGTTAGTAAGAGCATAAGCATTGACTGAAAGATACATATGGTTGTTTAATTCCTCCTATTTTTGGCAAATTATTAAAGAAGGTTTTCTATTGAAACTACTAGGAAGAAAGTGGATTTGATTTTGAGATCAGAACTGCCTTTACGCTTTAATTAAGTCACCAAAATTTGGAAATGTTCTTCAAGTGTAAATAATAAGCTTAATTAAACCAAGACTGATATAGTCATTGTCAATGATTTTGGACCATTAGTTATTGCCCAAATTTTGTAATAGTATTAAACATGGATTAGTATTTGCTGAATAAATTCTGTACTTGTTATCTCATGTTTTTCTTTGCAACCATAATGTTCTGTGGTCCTCTAACAAGTTAAGGGGTCGTTTAGTACGCGGACTAAATTATCCCGGTTTTTTAATCCTAGGATTATAATCCCTAAACTAATTTATTCCGCCTCTAGTGGGATAAAATAATATCAAGTTTGATGGAATAAGATGGGATATCCACGATTAAGCAGAGGCGGATCCAGGATTTGAGACTTATGGGTTCCTACCGTAATTTTAAATTAATATACAATATAATAATAACTAGGTTCACAGTTAGATATTTACAAATACTTAGTGAATTTTTTAATATAAATACAGGGTTTACGCAAGAGTCTGGGTTCCCGGGAACCCGTATTCCAATCTCTACATCCGCCCCTGCGATTAAGTCTGTGACTAAATTTATACTATGTTTGGTTGGCGGTATAAATATATCCGGGATAAATTTATACTGCCAACCAAACATAGTATAAATTTAGTACCATACTTTATCCCACAGTATCTCACCTTATCCATGTACCAAACGACCCCTAAACGTTTATGCATCATGCAAGGCACAAAGGAACACACAGCAGAGTTGCAGAATAAGGAGGGGGAAAAAATCCTTTGGACATAGGAACAAAAATACAGATTATTCAACATTAATTATTTTTAGAAAGAAAATAAAGGACAACTGCCAAAACCTCTTTACTCAGGTATAATGAACTATTGTGCCTTCTATCACATTTTGACAAGAAAAGAAAAATGAAAAATAAGGACAGTAACTTATGGTGGATTCTGTAATATGCTAAGATGTTTATATGGATGAATGAAGCATCTGTAAGCTAATCCAACATGTCTCTTCCCATCACTCAATGGGTGGAATACTTTGAGATCAATTTGTCAACATGAATTACTATATCATCTATGCGAGGTCGGACTGTAGCTTGAGGCTGAAGCATCCATGTCACAAACTGGTGAAGGGCGTCGGGATATGAAGTGTTAGGCTCAGTTGGCCACTTTATTTGTGCATTTACAATAGCCAACTGCGGACTTTCATCAGATTCCTCAAATGCATACTCGAAAGGAGATACTCCATACCTGGAGATAGAAAAGATGTGAAAAATTAATTATCTTTTCATGGAAACAGACATAAACACCAAATTCACAGTTAAAAATGTCCCAAAACCAGTTCAAATATGCATGTCATGACTCATGAGCTTCTTTACCTTTTATTGGAGAAGAAATAGATGCTGAAAACTTAGCTTGATGTTTGGATAAAGCTACCATGTATGAAAACTACTAGCAGATATCACTTGAGATTCAGAATACATACAAAGTTCAACCCTAATAATACGCCTTCTCATAAAAAAATTGAGCACCTCATTATTACAGTTTCACTTGACAGGAACCCTTATGGAGTTCTATAATGACCTTCATCCAAAACCAACATTTTATTGAGAAAATTATTACTGTCCAATTCCAACATTCAATGATGATTTAGCCAATCTGTCCCACGAAATTACTAGGCAACTCAGCACCAGACCAAAATTCATTATGCTAACCAAAATACTAATTCTAATTTCTATGTATATACAAGTCAAATGCAGGACATTTCATTCTTGAGTTGACTTAACTACATGACTTGATCGAACTGAATATCAATTTATTAGACAATGTTGATGCAACTAAAAGATATGTCAACTAGTGAATAAAGATCTTTTCTTTTAGACAGCAAAAGCTACAAATATCTGCAAAAGAGTAGAGAGAAGTCTTACATTATTGCAAATAAAGTACAACCTAACGACCAGATATCAGTTCTTTCATCAATATCACATTGGCTTGGGCAATCCCACAATTCAGGCGCGCGGAAAGGTGCTGCAACATGCTCAGATGCCCATTCCTAAATAAACCAGTACCACAGAATGAAATCAGACGAAAAATATGCACCAGAATGGCTTAAGATGAGAACAATAAGAAATAGAGCCAACAAAGAAAGCAATATTTATATGTTACTACATTAAAATAGCGATAGAATACTCCCTGACCAGATTCAAAATAAGGAAAATACGTGAAGCTTGAAGGTTACGAGAGCAGAAGATACATTTGTAATATAAGAACCACACTAACCTGCAACTGTAGGGCCTCCGAACGAGAACGAATTTGCCTTCTTGCAGGACGTGCATTTCCAAAATCCATTAATTTTGCTAGAGGTGTCTGTCCTTTCTTATGCGTTAAAAGTACATTAGCAGGTTTGACATCATTATGTGCATAGGGTGGATCAAAGTTATGCATATGCTTGAGACCTGCACAAAGCTGCACAAAAACCTTTTCAGTATATCAATTTTACTTTTCATAATTGCTTGAGCACCTGACCCTTCTTTTTTTCTTCTCAGATAATGATAAGATGTTCTTGTGCATAGCATACTGATTATTATTCACCTGACGAAATATTTGAAGCACCTCCGAAGTGGAAAAGAACTCCTTCTTTGCTTTCATGGTTTTGGCATTATCCAGTAATGTCCCATCCAAATGGACTGGAAATAACAAGTATGCCTCATGCTTCTTGGGCTGATCTTGTGAGGCCTATCCAACATCCAAGTAAAATGAGATCTTTAGAGAAAATTCAGTGGTAAATGAAGATATCATAGAGGAAAGGGAACGAAGAAAAGAGAGATTGGCATGCCTATAGTGTTCAGAAAAAGCAGAGCGTGTCCTTTCATAAGTGACAAATGACAACTTGCTCAAACATAGTTCTCATCCCCCAGAAGCAGAAAGGTGTATCATCTCAACGAGACATGTGAACCCTCTGTGAGTGGTAGCAACTCCCCGCCCCCCTTTTCCTTTGCCACTCGTGAAAAGAAAGGAACTACAGGATACACTTCTTTGACAATTCGCATGTGCAAACTTCTTTATATTTAGGATTTCACCTCCATCTTAAGAGTGAAGTGAGGGAAATACATCTATTACGATGGGGTTCAGTTACTTGAAACACATCTAAAAACTCCTGGAATGGCAAACGATAAATGTTGTGCATGTGTTCACCTGCTTTGCAGGATATGCACTCTCAACTTAATACGTCGGCGAATTAATTGTGAAAAGCCCAATTGCTTAGAAATAGCCTAGATGTAGAGCTGAGTTAATTACTAAATGAAGAAATTAGAAACTGCTGCGATAATTTTCTTTTCGATGTGCAACCGAAGCAAGTGCCACGGGATTTCAGTAATTACCTTGACTGAAATGATAGCATGATCCAGGAGAGGAAGAAGATTGGGATGGCTAAACAGAGAGGAAACTCGGATCTCCTCTTTCACCAACTCCAACTGTTCATTGTTCTGAATAAGAACTTTCTTCATGGCATAAGTTCCATCATCTAAACATTCAGATGCAACACATTATGAACACGATATGTTAAAATGACAATTTACAAGTTTTTAATAACAAGAGAAATATGAAAATACAACAAGATCATAAGGAAAATGCACAAATGTCCCTAAATGACAATACACAAATCTGATCCAACTGTCAGATTCCAGAAAAAGAAAAACTATCACAACCAGAATTTCCTATTATTCACAAATCTGATCCCATTGTCATTATCAATAACTACTCAACTATCCAACTCGATCCCAAAACTAGTCGGAGTCAGAATCCTCAAACTTCGCACTGCTCCATTGACCCATTTTACAAATCTGACTCAATTGTCAACTGACCAAAAAAAAATGCTGATTAATGGAACTTCCTATCAGTAACAAATCTGACCTGATTGTCAATACAAGAGAAATGGAAAGTGCTAATAAATGGATCTTCCTATTATTCACAAATCTGATCGAATTTTCAGCATCAACAACTACTACTATGCCTTTATCCCATATTACCAATTACTATATGAATCCTCAATATGTATTCACTCCATTTGGATAAACAATAACAACAACAACAACAACCAAGTAAAATCCCATCCCAGTGGGGTCTGAGGAGGGTAAGAGTGTAAGCAGACCTTACACTTACCCTAGAGGGGCAAAGAGACGGTTTACAATAAATCTGTGACAACAATTTTATCCATTTGGCTAAAATTGCATATAAACCGAACTATGGGCATATGTAATTTCAATTTTAGATTACAAATTCAGTAGTAATACGTACCAGAGACAAGAGAAGGGTCTTTGAATTTCTTAGAAAAGCTAGGGTTAGAAGGGTCAGAGATGATCTCCTTGACGATGAACACATTGTCCAAACCACCTTCCCCTAATTGCTTGAGAATCCTGAACCGATTCTCATTGATCCAAACATCCCCTCCACCATTTGCGCCGTCGTACAAAGCATTCAGTCCCGAGAACGAGCATCCCATTTTGTTTGTTTTCTCAATCAAATGGTCAGCTCCTTCTCGTTCTCTCTCTGACTTTTGAGAGAGATTTTTTTTTTTCTCCTTTTTCTCTGGATCTCACTCTTTTTCCTATGTCTTAAATGCAGTGTTTGAGATTTGGGATACAATTGATGTGATGCTTGTAGTAGAAAGTAGTACAACTGTACAAGGTAACTTCTTTCTCGGATCTACAACGTAATTTGTTGATTTTTCCCGTTTTCAGTGTCAACGCCGTACCTTCCATTCCCATGGGCTTTGAGGTAATTTGGTTAGTAAGGATTTATAATTAAAAATGAAAATGTTAACACCTTATTTATTTTAAATAAATACCATTTTAAAAATTTATATTTTATAGATAACTTTTAAAGTTTATAGCAAAATATTTAATTTTGGTTACCTCATAGCCTAAGCCACTGAATACTCTTATCAGTTACACTATTTTCTTTCTTTCTCTACTTGGATACATCCCATTCTCTTCCACGTCCATTAAAATTTCCGATCTCCTCCTCCTTCCACCGATTTTCTTTCTATCCCTTCCCACTTTCCCCTCCCTTTACATCAGCAGTGTTACCATACACAACAAATTTAATGGGAGGAACCATTCCAACAATAAAAACCAACAATGTAGCAAATGTTGAAGGCTGGAGAACATGGCGAACTGGAGATATGCTAAACATCGTAATAGATTTTGGACTCCTCGAAGCTGACGCCTCCTCCAAAGACTGAGTTACGTCAAGTCCAACGAGGAGATGGTGGCGGCCGTGGAAAGAGGATTCGGTTTTGGAGATCCACTGAGTGACGATTTCTTGAGATGAAGAAGAACATTTCTTTTAATATATTTCAATGTAATTTCAACGTATTATGTTGTATTTTCATAATTTTTATTGTATCCATTGTCTTCTTCTTTTTTTCCATTGTAATTCAATACATCTCGTTGTATTCCATGTATTTTATTGTATTCTCTGTCTTCTTTTTCATTGTATTTCAATGTATCTCATTGTATTCTATGTATTTCATTGTATTCATTGTCTCGCTATATGTCATGAATGTATTCATAAGTTTTTTTCAATTAATATAATTTATGTATTCAGATGTATTATATAATTTCTCTGAAGATTGCTATGTTTTGTGGTATTTTTTGGTTGAGAATCTTTTTTATAACTGAAAATACAAATTTTGTGTGTTATAATTGAGTTTGTTGAGTTATATTAGGAGTCTATTTATGTTAATTGATTCACTTTCCATTTTAAAAATAGTGTAATCCCCTATTTCACGCCGTGAATATAGTCGAATACAATAATTTGTCCAGCTGTAATCTCATGTTTCACTCCATGAATACAGTCGAATACACTCGAATACAACAATTGATTAGCTGGACTTCCCTGATTCACGCCTATTTTTGCTACTGTATTCGTGAATACAATAGCTTAAATACATCAAATACATCTTATAACCACAGAAAAGGTATCTATAATCCGTAATATAGCAAATGGTATCTATAGATGGTTAATTACTACTAAAAGATAGTGCTTTATGAAAATTTCTCATTAAAAATTAGTTAGCACTTTGAAAAGTCGTTGGAAAATAACTATTATTTTGTTGAAACACAGAAAGTTCAGCATAATATCATAGAGCTCTTACGTATTAAGTTCCAGAATATTATATTGCAATTCCAGTACACAAAAAGTCCCAACACAATATGATGGATTATGGAGCTCCTGCGTATAAACTTGCAACATATTTTGTTGTAACTCCAACACATTATAAAAATCCAGCACATTATGCTGGAAGCTCGTGGAAATGACACCAAGTAGCCACCTTCAAGCATGGCGTTTAATTTATATTCACAATTTATAATATATTTAAAGATTAGCCAAGTTCGCTCAAACTTCAGGACGACATCATGGATTAAACCTCAAAATTCAAAATTTAGGACATCCTGTCCTAAAATTCAAAAATTGTGTCCAGAAGTTCGAATCTTATGTCCTGAGTTTAATAGTTCAGAAATACAGGACACTTTGTCCTGAATTTCAAATTAGCAGCTTGGAAATTCAGAACACTTAGTCATGAATTTCCAAATTTAGGATACTTTTCCTGAAATTTTAGTGAATTGGCTAGTCTACAAATACATTATAAATTGTGCATATGTTTTAAATAACGGACTTAAAAGTGGTTATTGTTGTACTTCGCTCTGGAATATCATATGTAAAAATTCGAACTCCAACATAGTATGTTGGAACTTTTTCAGATTTTGAAGGGTGTTTTACTTCAGATTTTATCTTTACATGAAAAGGTTGCTTAATTTTGATTACTTTGAAATTATGGCTATTTTTTAATTACCAATTATAACTTTGATGTTCTGATTTATTTTTTTCCGATAATTTGAGTTGCATATTTTATTTTATTCTAAATTTAAGCTGGCCTAGATGTTTCTTACTATAACTTTTAAATAAAAAAAGATTTTTAGAATTTGATTAACTTAGATTACTTTCAAGGTAAATTTTACCTAATCACCCACAGACGGTAAACTCCTTTGATCGTAAATATACAACAACAATAACATATATTACTATACTTTTTTTAAGTGAAATTTTCGTTCCTATACCATATGAAATTATATTACCAAATATGTTCATAGTTTGCTAATTACCCTTCATTCTAATAGTATTCCTGCAAAATATAGATAATGCATTAAATAAGGAATCATTGTAGTTGTATGATTCCTTATTTAAGCGCGCAAAAATTGGGAATTAAATATTATTCAGATCTTCCACAGCGCAAATCACGCACATTCATAATTATCGTCGGCTTCGTTCCAAATTTTTCATACTCTGTTTTTGCGATACACTCTGTTTTCAGAATTCTCTCTACATCTCTCTCTATCTCTCAATCATAAATTTCAGTAATACAAAGCAAAGAAAAAGAGAGCAGCAATTCCACCATTGACAATCATTAAAAAATATTGAAGCTTTGAATTCAAATTTGGGTTTTCAAGAATCATTATTTGTTTGGATTGGGTATTGCTGAAAATAATTAGAAATATGGTTTGGAGTTTATATCTCAATTTTGAGGGGTTTTGGTGAAGATTAGACTTGGTTTTGACTGAATTTCATATTGAAACTCGAAGAAGAAGAAGAAGAAGAAGAAGAAGAAGAAGAAGAAGAAGAAGAAGAAGAAGAAGAAGAAGAAGAAGAAGAAGAAGAAGAAGAAGAAGACATGACATACATTATATTGCAGAAATTGTAAAAAAATTATAGACTGTTGTTTTTTTATTATTATTCATTTATCTATTGTATGAAAGTTGAACAACATTGTATAAAAATTATATTTAAGTGGATAATTTAGTACTGTTTTGGAACAACAGTCTACAATTTTCTATAATTTATCTATAATTTTTCTACAATTTCTGCAATATAATGTATGTCATGTCGTCTTCTTCTTCTTCTTCTTCTTCTCCTTCTTCTTCTTCTTCGAGTTTCAATCTGAAATTCAGCCAAAACCAAGTCTAATCTTCACCAAAACCCCTCAAAATTGAGATATAAACTCCAAACCATATTTCCAATTATTTACAACAACACACAATCCAAACAAATAATGATTTTTGAAAACCCAAATTAGAATTCAAAGCTTCAAAGCTTTTTAATGGCTGTCAATGGTGGAATTGCTGCTATCTTTTCCTTTCCTCTTATATTACTGAAATTTGGGATTGCGAGATAGAGAGAGACTTAGAGAGAATTCTCAATTCTTTGCAACAACATCCAATCCAAACAAACAATGTCTTTTGAAAATCCAAATTTGAATTCAAAGTCTTGGCTATGGAAGAAATAATGGGATTTTGATATAAAAATCGTGGGTGTGGGAGGGAAACGTGGGTGAAGGTGTGGGAATTGGAGAGAGAAACGTGGGGGGAGTGGTATTAGAAAGAATATACAGTACCATTAAAATAGGAGTGTAATTAATATCCTTAAAAACCACTATGGTATATAATTGATAATTAGGTATACTAAATGTAATTATATCAAACCTTAAACATTGAGGGTAATATAGTTTCCTATATGACATAGTAATGTAAAAATTCCTTTTTTTAAACCTAAATCAATAGGTTGTTTCCGAAAATATGTAAAAGCAAGTAGTGGACCGTCTGCTATTGGGACAACCAGCCCAGTCGGCATCGGAGAATGCAAAAAAGGTGGTTAAAAGCCCCTGAGTGATGGTTAGGCCAAGGCCAAGCAAGCATATTTAGGCTTCAAGGAAATATTCGAATGCTAGAGGGGCTATCAAGACTTTGCAATTACCTTGTACTACAAATCAAAATTTTCTATTATTAATGCATTGTATAATGACTGGACCTTGAATTAGATTGGAGAGCCCGATAGGAAATCTAAATAGTTGTAGAAGGGGGCGGAAGATACTTTATTATATAGGAGAAACATACTCAGGATAACTCCGCAAGTAAGATTTGAAAGATCAGTGTGTACACTAACCCCCTGCCTTGTGAAGGTAGAAAAAATATTTCTCAAAATAGACAATGAAGAAAAACAGCTGGTCATCTCATGTATTTAAAGATGTAAAATTTATCATTACGCGGGATCATTATCATTTCTTTTTCCTCCAAAAATTACCTAAAAATGTTGGGGGTGTTCATAATCGGTAAACAATGAATTATCGAATGAAATCCTATAAATGATTCAAGCTTCAAACATTATCATAACTGCTGGTGGCCAAAAAAATCAATTCAAATTAGTTTATAGAGTTGAAATAACAAAAAGAAAATCAAAATAAAAACTTTTGCATTTTGATAAAAGCAATTACTTCATTAGTATTTACTGCCCGTGGAAAGCTTAGTTTGTAGTCAAATTATGTGTTAACTTTTTTGCAACACCACAAAAATCATCTACATCGTTAAATTGAAAGAATGGAGCCAACAGCATAGCCTAGGGCAGAAAATGAATTTATAATTTCAATTCTACATATGACCAGTGAAAAATGTATTTACACAAGTCAGTCATAAAATAATTACAGGTAGGGGTGTTCATAGGCCGGGTTGGTTCGGATTTTTCAATTATTAAACCAAACAAATAGTGTCGAATTTTTAAATCTATAAACCAAACCAAACCAACGAAATCGGGTTTTTCAATCTCGGATTTTTCGGATTTTCGGGTTTTTTTTTTTCCGATAAGTCTTCATAGCACAAATATATAACTTGTGCTCCACATACTTCTCTAATCCTACAAGGATACAACTATATAATGTATTTTTCAAGAAAATAATACAATAATATGAGATGCGTCATAACATTGTACTAAAATATTCAATAACAAAAATACTAAAATCCATAAAAAAAATATTACTAAGTAATAAGTCATAATAAATATTAACATAATCTAAAAGTACTATATAAGTCATGCTTAAATAAGTACAACTATAAGTATATTAGTTACACAACTAAGCACTAACGAAAAAGATAAACTAAGTTATGCGTTTTCAATATAAATAATGCAAAACTAAAAAATAGATATCCACATTATTGTCATTTCTAGTGTTGAATTGAATTTTAACACTAGTATTGATGTGAAGTTTATTTAAATTGCTACCTTTATGAACTATAAAATTTATTGGACCATTCAAGAATGTTAATTCCAAACTTGAAACAATATGTTTAAAGATAAAACTGTGAAAAAGTTTAAGAAATATTTATGAATTGTATTAAAAATAAATATTTATATGTATAAAATATTTATAAAAATTGAATAAATGTAATATTGGGTTGGTTTGGTTTCGATTTGACTCTTTTTAGTTAAAACCAAACCAAACCAATTATGGTCAGGTTATTTTTTCCAACACCAAACCAACCTATGATGAGGTTTTTTTTTTCGGTTTGACTCGAATTACCGATTTGGTGCGGTTTATCGATTTTCATTGTACACCCCTAATTACAGGTAAAATTCAATGCACCGTGAAAGCTTCTGCAATAGGTAAAACTACAGTTATAGTGCAAAAATCGTTATAAACCTCAAGGTGACAATTGCCTGACAATCATCGAAATCAAAATGTTATTACACCGCTCAACACATTAGTGATAGTTTGTTTATTTCACGCAGTTGTGGCAAAATGGATAAAATAAATAGTTATTCATCTATATTATCCACTTAAAAATAGATTGGATAATGAACTTCTTAAAAATAAGTCAAATATGGATAAGAATCATATTATCCGCTTAAAAAAAGGGGGGTTTTACTTTTGCATTTGTAAAAACTCAAATTGGGGATTTCTCAAGTTTGAGAGACCATGAATTCTCCAAAAAGTAATAATCTTCAAGAAGCCAGGGATAATATGGATATCCAAATTATCCGTCGGTCAACCCATTTTCTATCCGTATTAAATACGGTCCGGGTCGGATAATTTATCCATTTTTTAGTACCCACCCATATCGGACACGTCGGTTTGCAACAATATGTGAACCAAGAAGCAAGCTAGAGTCGGTACGATCTGCATCTAAATTTTCAGTGAAGTCTATAGCTTACCAAAAACTTCATCAATCAAAATTCAATTTGTGGTGTAACCTGGAAGGAATCCAAATCCAACAGTACAGAAGTTTTCTTTGGAGAAGTCTATTATTTTTGCACTTCACTCTTAAAGAAATAGTTATCCTTCTGCTAAGATATGGAACCATTTTGGGTGAATATTATGGGCCGCTTGGCTGCTGCTGCGTGATACAATGTATATTGCCACCTCCCAATACAATCTCCCTTGCACCTTCAATTCCTACCACCTACCACCAACCATTTTCAAATTACATGAGTTCGGGAGGGACAGTTCAGATTAATAACTGAAACATGAGGAGACATGGGGTGCAAGAATTTGAGTTGAAACATGAATTTTCCTCCCACCTCCGATGAGAGTACAATCAGTTTAGTCGTTTCTAATGCATATTTCAAATGTAGTGGTTGTGATGAAAGTTTGACATAATTATAATGCAATGCTAAATGATAATGGAGCTAACCTTGTGCATGTATGTAAGGTAGGTTTAACAATTACATTCCTCAGCACATGAATGCATAAGCATATCAATCATCATTATTTAAAATGTACTAAAGCCTGATAATTTTGCATTCAGCTCTACCCATTATGTCGAATGACTAATGACCATTGCAAATAGTAACCAGACCAAGTTCTTTGCTTACCTCATGATCTGGAAACGCCAGTGAGAGGACTCTAATAGCTTCTTCATCCCATTTTTTGTCCCCAAATTGCGGAGTAATAATAGCGCCATTGGCAATGTAGAAGTTTACGTACGAAGCAGCAAGCCTTGTACCTGAAGTCCTAGGTTTTGCATCACCATCCTGTTAGGAAAATAGTAGGATCAAATCAGAATAATTTACTTGAAAGAAAAAACACAGAAAAGATGCTTGATTTTTTCCTCAGTTGTAGATCCTCAAGAAAGCAAGTAGAACTGTAAAGCTACAAAAGTGCTTGGAGAACTTTGGAAAGAACAAAAGATTAGTATTGCATAATACCTATAATGTCATTAATATGATGTTCCTCAAGATATAATTCAGTTTCAGAAGATCATGTTTTATAAAAAGATATCGGTATATATCCCCTGAATCATGAATATTTCAAGCAGCTGTTACAAAAGGTCAAGTTACATTCTGTCATTTCATAGAACATGACCAAGAAATCCGGCAGAAGCTCGGAACTTAAGGGCCAAGCAATTCCTCTGGGTACCGACTTTTGAGTCAACTCAATGACGTAAAAGGATAGTTGTTTCAGTTAATTTTATACACGTATTTATGATATTTCACTGTTCTGTGAGTAAAAATAATTATGTTTCCACTTGAAAGGAAGACAGCAACATTTTAAAACAAATCTAATCCATATATAGCTCTCTTTGATACAAGATTCGAACTGATGAATATCATCCTACCCATTAATGTTTTGCATATAAATAGAAAAAGAAAGAGAAATAAATCATCATGCCTATATCATATCCACAAATTCGGGCAAGCGTCGACTTGAGATGCATCGAAATTTCTTTTTATACAGCTCCACAATTTTCTTTTTCTTTTCAAAATTATACGTTTGACAGGGAATGAATGCCTTAATGGAATGGAATCCAGGATCCAAGTAGATTACATTAAGACAAGTATGAGTTCGACCCCTTTCTCATCAGGCAGTAATAATGTCACCAAAGAGGTACCAGAAACATCACCTGAAATATTCCATCTGCCTCCTCATCTGTCATACAGAGTGGCCCAGGTACATGGAGTTTGATCACTTGTAGTTTTCTACCAATCGCATCAGAAGTAGTTTCAAGAATAGAAAGGGCTTCAATGGATCTCTCATACTGTGGATCAGAATGATCATCGGTCCAAGACAATAAAACAACACCAGGCTTCACAAAACAGCACATGTTGTCAATATGACCATTTGTATCATCATCACCTGCAGCATCAACAGTAAACTAAAGTCTAGCTGTTCACTTCTCTATTATTATTTTGTAAACAAATGAAAAAGAAAAAGGAAACATCATCTCAAGGTCCACTGCACAAAGTTTGAAAGATAAATAATAAAACACAAATTCTTTGAACGGGTAACATCCCAATATGTTATCTGAAAACGACACTTAAACTCTCTAATAAAAAAGGGTTTTATAGGTTTGTAATCTCTTAAGTAACTAACAAAATTTCAAACTACCAACTTCGTTCCGAATACCAAAATTAATAGTCCACCATTCCATTTTGTTTGATATGGTTCGGAGTACGAGGGTCAAATAACTTAATTTTCTAGGTGAAGTCAAACATAAATTCTTCAATTTTTTGGAAATAAAATTAGCATATTTGGAAACAATCTAAAAAGTACTATAAGTCAAAAATAATTGATAATTGGAAATATTGAAAAAATATTTAAGAAAAACATGGTAAAAAAAAAGAGCTTTGATTCTCCAAATAGTAAATATGCCAAACAAAGTGGAAAAGAGGGAGTAATCTTTTTTATGTAGATCCCTTGGGATTGTTAATTAGAGAAAAGTTTTGAATGTGACTAAGGAAGCCCGGTGCACTACGCTTCCGCTATGTCCGGGGTCCGGGGAAGGGCCGGACTACAATGTTAGATTATTTAAGTTTTGAACGTGACTCTGCATTATAATTAAAATTTTGTCAAGTATTTTAGATTATTTAAGTGTATTTTGATCCTACCACAATGTTGTAACCAACTCAATAATCAATTCTTTTTTATTTCCATACAGGTTCAGTTCTTAAAACCTTACACACTTGGCTTAACCTCAAACTGCAGTTTACAGTCTCCTTTCCTAATGTTCCTGTCTCAAAAAAGGCCAGCTTGAAGAAAAAAGGATTGACCAAAAGAAGTTTTGGAGACCTGCATGAGGGAACATGCTAAAAGCACCAATAGAAACAGTCATGCTAATTAACCTATAAAACTTCAAGATTCTGACGGCTGTTCTCTTATGCAAAAATGAGACTGGATACACATCATCCTAATGATACACCCAAGGATAGAACTTTGCCAAATCCAACAGTACCACATGAAAGCACGAACTTTTGCAGGTCAAGGACACAAGTCCATTATCTCAACTATGCGCAAAGAAAAATATAAGATGCAAGCAGAATGAATACCAAACAACCCTCGAGGCAGCCAAATAATCTTCCTGACTCCAAGATATGCTTTTAGTTCATTCTCAATCTGTTCCTTAGACAAATGGGGGTTCCTGTTTTTGTTCAGGAGGCACTCTTCTGTCGTGAGACAAGTCCCTGAACAGAAGATAATAGAGGATAAGACAGCATGCTCTTTGCATCTAACCAACAATCATAAGAGTAGCAACGGAATTCAGAATACGACATGGGATTCAACGCAAACAGATGAAGACACCCCCATGGAACTGGATAACCGGGTAAGTAGATGAAAGTCATTTACCAGCAGCACCTTTCAACCCTTTCTTAAGCATTCTAAATTAAATTTGGAAAATTCAGTACTTTGTATTGCTAGCTACAAAATTAAAGAAGATGTCATTTAGTTCAAGACTCTGTTTTTTCACTTCCATACTTCGTTTGCTTAATATCTTACAGGCAGATGAAGCAGTTTGTCTATGACTGGAGCTTCATAAATAATTCACAGCTATTGAAATCAACTCTCAAACATGATTACTCTGAAATGGAGAAAGAGACTCACTTTTAAATTATAAGGAAATCAAGTCGAGTCCATAAAATAAATAAAATGTATGTACCTTCTCCATCCACATGAATGCTTCCACCTTCAAGAATCATAGAGTGTGGAAACCTTGGGACCTTTTCAACTGCCAAAATCTAAACAAGAAGAATATAATGGATAACTCAATACCACATGTGTATTTAGTAACCAAGAATGTACTATTAACAAGACAATCTGCAGCATAAGAAACTTGCAGACCTTTCTCGCAACAAGAAGGTCATGACTCCAGTCTTCATAACATCCATCATCAACACCTAGATATTTCAAATATCACGATCATGAATGCGTTTTGCCCGCGAGAAAGAAACCAAAAGAATCTTGGATCAATCTAAGAGCAACTCTATATTACTGGATATGATTTTGAGACAATATTACTATGGCAAGACAGAACCAAAGCACACATGAGATTCAAATAACAAAACAGCACACTACAGACTGATCATCAGCACAAACATGTCTGAAAAGTTCAGCAACTTCCAGAAGCATTCTAAAATTGATGAAAGCTCCTGTCAATTACTTATATTCAAGGATACGAAATACTATTTGCTTATAGAACAAAGACACAGGTATATTTCTCTTTCTAGAAGTTCTAGGCAATTAAAGCAGACTACAAAACACAGAAGATAAATATCCTGAGCCCTTCAACATATCATCAAACTATAATTGTCTGGATTCCATATGACATGAAAAGCTGTAGAATAATCGTGTCATATGCTGGAGCTGGAAGGCTATGAAAGCCTCAAGAATTTGGGAAGGAAAAACTCCACATAAAGTACCATCACGTCAGATTGGCCATTAGCTAAATCATATGATGATTAACATTTGGGGAAAAAAAGAAAGACCTTTTTAGTGGGATCAATGAGAATTTTCCAATGTAAATTGCAGATTGGGGTATTGAAAATATTTGTTAAACCTCCCAAGAAAAATATTGCGGTAAAATTAATGGAAATCGGGCTGCATTTTGTAACTAACGGATGAAAATTCCTTAGACAGGATATACCAGTTGATAACTTTCACGTGAAAAAGAAAAGTAAAACAGCATGTTCCTCATATAGATCTCAAGAGTGAGATCCAAATCTCTTACCACCCCAGCTATTGAAGGTCCAATCAATTCCTGCAACACTCGACGCGACATGTTCTGCATTTGCTGCGGTATTTCTGATGACAAACTACATGGATAGAGATATGATTTTCTTGTAACTCCACGTGTGGTGTGACAGTTAAAAGTAAATACAATGTTGCACTCCACAGAAAGGAAACAAAAGCTCACAGTTGGACCAGTATCACGAAACCAAGAATCATTCATGCTCATCTCCACAACCCTGATATGTTTTGGTAACTGGCTGCGTGCATTTTCCCACTGTTCAACATAGATATGATTTTTTTCAGAACTAAAGAGGGACTATCATGATGTACTGAGAAAACTTTTTTGGTGCCTTCCAAAAACTGCAAACCTGAGCAGCACTAGCACAGACTGTTACTGGTTCGAATCTTGAGATAGCAGATGCTACATTGGCAAATACACGTTGACCATGGAGTGCATTGTTTCGCCAGTTATCTGGACGCTCCTAGATCTCAAAAATAAGCTATCAGCCGACAGAAACCGAAATCTTTGCGTCTTCAGAAGAAATTACTGCCTGAATATCATACTCCATGGAAAATTTAGCCAAAAAAAGGAAACAAAATAAAAGTACTAATCTAATAGGGAAGAACATGTGTTGCCTTTTAAGAAACAATAAAGAGTCATGTTAAGATGTCAACCACACAGATGATGTCATAGAATGTCATTAAGAAATGTGAAATCTGTAGTTCAGACTGTGAGATTGCTCACATTGCTTAAACTATTCAACCAGCCATACTCTACTAAGATGGAACTCCAATATAAAGTTTCAAAAGGAGACATCTGAGGTTAAACGCAACCAAAGACAACTTCAGCAGATAATCAGAAACGAGAGGATCATGAACAGCGATCTTACTTACTTCTAGAAACCACATAAAGTATCTTCTCACTTGCAACAGAGCAGCTTTAAAAAACACTTGTACAACGATCAAGAAAAGAAATGAATCATGTTCTTGAATGATATGCAAACTCACATGAAACAATGAATTGCACCAAAATCCCATTATCGTCCAATGATCCTAATTGGCACAGTACTTATTTTTGCAGCTACATAAAGGCATGATGCTGAATTACACTGCTATACTTGATAAGCATAAAAGGAGGATTCTCACTTGTTAATAACCTATTCTCTAGATGATTTGAAACACCTCCACGGCACCCGCACACGCACACTCACATAGTGCCAAACCAGGATTAGAATCAATGGGTTTAGAGTGGATGATATTAAACACATAGTACATGTTTTACATTATTTTATACATTTATTTACTTCGTTGTTATTAGTATTATTATTAATTATTATTGAATATGGATAGAAGGTCTAAGCTGAAAGAAGTGGTTTCTGTTAAACCAAGCATAGAGCTAGATCTGCCGAAGCATCCACACTCTAGATTAAATCTTTTTTTCTTTGTTTCCCACACCCTGGTACCCGCATTGGTGCCCAACTAATCCGGATGAAGTCCCACTCAAAGTCAAAGGCAACTTCATTAGATTTCAAGTCGAATATGAACTTGCAATTGAAAAATCATCAAATTCTCCTACATGAATAGACTAATTTGAGCTAAAAGGAAACTGATCGAGTAAAACTTCTCCACCTAAACGGAGGCAAATATCCATGATTAGCCATCATCATACACACAGCTAAAAAAATGATACTAAAGATTAAGGCAAGCAAAATAGTAACATAAACAGCTAAAAATAGAGAGTACTAACAGGCCAGCCCATCCAACAATGAGAATGGGATTCCCATTCAGCAGGCATACGGTATCCATTTTCCACTGGCGTCCCCTTCAGATCCATCTCTAACCTCCTCCTCTTCTTCTTCCTCCTCTCTCTCTCTATATATATATATGCGTGTGACTCTTAAGATTCATTTTTTCTTTTTAGTATTTTTCCAAAAGAAAAGATTCGTCAAATAAAGTGTGCCCCGGATATTTTGTCTTTTCCTCTTTGGGAAATTAAATATGTATTTACTTTTTACTTATCCACTATTTTAAAAATAAATTTTTATTTTTATTTATTACTTTTAACATATATGCGCATTAAAGGCGTGGACGGTAGGGTATTGACGGGGATGATCAAATTAAGCGGAGGTGGCAGGCCTACTTTCGTAAACTTCTGAACGAAGAAGGGGACCAAAATATTGTGCTAGGTGATTTGGGGCATGCCGAGAGTCACTGTGACTTTAGGTATTGTAGGCGCATCAAGGTTGGGGAGGTCGTGGAGGCTATGTGTAAGATGAACAGAGGCAACGTTGTCGGTCCAGACGAAATCCCGATAAAATTTTGGAGGTTTATTGGTAGAACAAGCCTGCAGTGGCTGACTGGGTTGTTTAATGTTATCTTCAGAACATAGAGGATGCCGGAGGAGTGGAGGTAGAGTACGGTGGTGTCATTGTACAAGAACAAAAGTGATATCCAGAGTTGTAACTAAGGGTGTACATGGTTCGGTTTGGATCGATTTTTTCCTAAAAAAAATAAACCAAGTAAGTCGGTTTTTTAAATATTAGAACCAAACCAAATCAATTAAGTCGTTTTTTCTTGATTCGATTTATGTCGGTTATTTGTTGGTTTTTTCTTAAATATAAGACATACACTACCAAACACATATTCGGGCGACCACATTTTCAATGTAACACTATCAAATCAATTACCCTTTGAGAAATCTATTATTTACCAAGATATATTGATGATAATAGAGTCAAATAGTGATGAATAATTTAAGGACTCAATTAAAAATATATTATTTTTAACACGAAATGGATTCTTACACTAAACAAAAGAAAATTACCAATCAAACTAGAATGTAAAGGTAAAGAACTATATTAAAAGTTCAAACTATTAACATTTACCATAAAAATTTTGAAACTTTGTATAACAATATTGTCACGCCCCAAAATCCAAGGAGCACAACCGGCGCACAACCGAGTAAACCCGGCCGAGCAAACCTGTTAGGTCTCGTTCTACCCAAACTAACTCATGAATAAATAGGAGATGGACTCCATTAATCAAATTCTATAAACATAAAATTAACAATTTCCATTTCATTTTCATTAGCAACTTCATCTGTCACCTCAAAGGAATTACAAGTTATATACATCATTGCCAAACAAGAGTATTTCTATTTTAATTTTCAATACCTGACACTACCCACAACCTATCTACAGAGCCTCTAAATACAACTAAAGAATAATATGAAAATACCGGCAACAAGGCTCCGGCTATACCTTACACAAATACCAAAATAAACTCCGAAATAAAAGTGGCATGAGTCACGCAGGGCCCCGAGAGGAAAGGGGCTCACCAATACAGATGACAGAAAGTGGAAGAGGTGCTACTGTCGGTGGACTGGAGTACCCGCTATAGAACCACCTACAATCATAACACGAATGTAGCGCCCCCGACAAAAGGGACGTCAGTACATTTGAATTGTACTGTTATGTATAACTAAACACCATTTTACTATAAAGAACTATCAAACAGGTACAAGTAAATAACATGGGTATATCAAAGATGCAATTCATATAACCTTTCATACAATTTCCAAAAACTTAGATAAGAGCATTTCCGTCACATGTTCACCAATGTTCTCAATACCATCGCCATCTTGAGCGGAGTCCATTCACGACCCGACTGGCTAGGTCACCTCATTGGAGGCATTAATCTCAATAAATATTTCATTTCCCCTTATTCAGAATTCAATACCGGCACATCACCACCATGTGTGCAGCATGGTGTTCGATCACGATCCGATCGGCTAGGTCGCCTTGCCTAGGCATTACTCATTTCTCATTAGTCAACACCTCTGAATCTTTATTTCACACATATCATATCAATTCCTTGGCACCCAAGGCCACCATTATCACGTCGTTTCTCTTTTCAATATTCATTTAACAAGTTGTGATCATAGACACATATACTACAAAATAATTCAAGTTGCAATCACAGGTAGTGAGCACATAGCTAGCATGAATAATTCTTTGTTTCGATGTCGGCTTATAGCCCAAGTATCTCAATACATAATTGTACTTTTTCATCCTTTTCTAATTATCAAGAATGGTGCATTATTTACATTGAGGCACATCCTTCACGTATATGTATAGATAATTGCAAATCAATTAATGTGTAATAACAATCAATACACTAACCAATTCAACTCTTACCATACTTTCGTAAATGATAACGGATCTCAATTTCTAATAAAAGGGGTTTTTTAGCCATACATACCTTTCTTGAGTTTTTCTTTAATTACTACGATATTTCGTAAATTCTAGCAACTTCAATCTATTTTGAGACATAGCAAAATTGAACACAAATTAGGAAGATATTCATAATTCTAGCTCATTTGAGCATTTTATCAAATACTAGTTGGGCATCTTGGTTTCAAATCTCCTTTTTAAGATTTTCTTCATTCCCTACCCAATCTTTACTTATTTATGTTAAAAAATCTTCCCATGAACCTAAGTTGTACATGCATGTATACATAATAGTATTACACCCAATAATCATACCTCAATACCCCATCTTATACTCCAAATTCGAAATTAAAACCTAGGGTATAGAATCTTACCTCTTAGATGAAGAACTTGTGATTGAGTTCTTTGATTCTTGAAGATTGATGCAAGATTTTGATGATTTAAATGTTCGGTGCCTCCTTCTCTCTCTAAAATGCTCCCACCTCTCGCTAAAATCAGTAGAAAATGACCCCAAATGAAGCCCCAAAGGCTATATATCAAAATGGGGTCGGGTTATAAAAATTAGAAAATTAACCCT
>MU705021.1:24341-34565 GCA_026770625.1 Nicotiana glauca
CTATGAATATAACAAAATGAAGCCATCATGTTAGTGTTAGGGCGTTTAACAACAAAAAATTCACATTGTTTGCAATGCACCTAATCACAATTATCGGTCCTAACATGACTTCAAGGGTCATCAGGTCACTTGGCATCATCCCAATTTGTTCATTTCAACTTCCTTGCTTTTCTAGCACTTGTTTGCTCGCTCATTTTGCTTTACCTTTTCCTTTGTGATTATAGCTCCTCTCATTTCTTCCTTCTTATTTCTCACCTCCCAAAATTCACCAATTTTTTTTTCCTTTCTTTTTCCATTTTTCCTTTTAATAATAATAAAAAGAACTGATTCGATCGAACCCTATGTAGGTTGCCTACGTATCGTGACCCCGCATGAATCAGATCTGTACGTAGTTCTGGAAGATCGAGAATAAAATAAACAAACTAACATTCTTTTTGTCTTTTCCTTTTTTACTTTAATGACTATTCTGATGAGAAAAGAGAAATGAAAGAAGCAAATCATTTTCATCATCTTTTTTTTTTTTTTTTAGACTTAATGTTCTATGATCTATTCTAAACTCAAGCTTAACGGGCATTTTTTTTCTTTTGAAACAAATACTCTATTAAGGAAAAATCCTAGAAGAAAATATTTTTGACTTCTTTCTTTTTTTNAATCTGCGGTCCGCAGAGTTAAATCTGCGATCGCAGATTTCACGTAGAATCGCATTTTTCTAGCTTTGGATAATTTGATCATAACTTTGTGTATGAATGTCCAAATGACAAACGGTTTGAAGCGTTGGAAACTAGACTCGAAGACCTTTTATTTGATAGTTATACATCACCTAAAACCTTATAGATATTTAGATTTGATCGTTCAAAGTATGGACTAGTGAAAGATCATTGGGAATTTTAGCCTATTATGGACCTTTTCCCATTTTTCTTAGACTTAGGCCTTTTCCTGGACTCCAAATTACTTACCATAAGAATTATACACATATTTACCAAATCTAATGGATTTACACCATATTAATAGCACATAAAAATATTATAATAAGCCTACGTGACACCACAAAATCCTAAATTACCTAGCGAAAATTTCTGGGGCCTCACAAATATACATATATATAGGTGTAATTTTTTTTTGAAACAGCTACTCCTATAGTCGGTTTGGTTCGATTTTTTCTGATTAAAACCAAAACCAAACCAAATTTGATCGATTTTTAAAATTCAAAACCAAAACCAAACCAAACCAAAAAGTATCGGTTTTTTTGGTCGGTTTGGTTTGGTTTTCGATTTGGTTCGATTTTTCGGATTTTTATAAACACTCTTAAAAATTATAGGGTATCAAATTACTGAGTCATACCATGAAAGTTTGGGAGAGGGTGGTAGAAGTGAGGGTGAGGAAGGCTGTATCTATTTCAGACAACCAGTTCAGATTCATGCCAGAATGTTCTACCACGGAAGCTATCCACCTTATTCGGAGGTTGGTGGAACAATATAGGGAAAGGAAGAAGGATTTGCACATGCTGTTTTTTGATCTGGAGAAAGCCTATGACAAGGTTCCTAGAGAAGTTTTATGGAAGTGCCTGAAGGCAAAAAGTGTGTCGGTTGCTTACATTAGGATGATTAAGGACATGTATGATGGATCTAAGACTCGGGTCAGGACAGTGGGAGGCGACACAGAGCGTTTTTCGGTTGTTATGGGGTTACACCAAGGGTCAGCGCTCAGCTCTTTTTTTTTGCACTGGTAATGGATGCACTGACACACCATATTCAAGGGAAGGTGCCATGGTGTATGTTATTTATTGATGACATAGTGCTGATAGATGAGACGCAAGGCGGCATCAACGAGAGGCTGGAGGTTTGGAGACAGACCTTTAAGTCTAAGGGTGTCAAGTTGAGCAGGACTAAGACGGAGTACTTAGCGTGCAAGTTCAATGACGAGCCGACGGAAGTAGGATTGGACGTGAGGCTTGATTCACAAGTCATTTCCAAGAAGGGTAGTTTCAAGTACCTTGGGTCGGTTATTCAAGAAGATGGGGAGATCGACGAGGATGTCACACATCGTATAGGAGTTGGGTGGATGAAGTGGAGGTTAGCGTATGGAGTCCTGTGTGACAAGAAAGTGCCCCAGATTCTCAAAGGTAAATTTTATAAAGCGGTGGTCAGACCGACAATGTTGTATGGGGCTGAGTGCTGGTGAATTAAGAACTCACATATCCAAAAGATGAAAGTAGCTGAAATGAGAATGTTGAGTTGGATGTGCGGGCATACCAAGATGGATAAGATTAGGAATAAAGTTATTCGTAAAAAGGTGAGTGTCGCCCCCATGGATGACAAGTTGAGGGAAGCGAGGCTCAGATGATTTGGGCACGTCTAGAGAAGAAGCCCAGATGCGCCGGTGAAGAGGTGTGAGCGGCTGACTCTGGTGGGCATGATGAGAGGTAAAGGGCGTCCTAAGAAGTATTAGAAAAAGGTGATCAGACAGGATATAGCCCTAGACAGGAAGTTGTGGAGATCGAGCATTAAGGTTGCAGGTTAGGATGTAGTTGAGAATATCTCTATGGCGCCGCATAGTGAGGCTATTCTGTTAGAACTTGATATTTGACTGTTAGTATTTTATGTTGAGTTCACACTACTTTTTCGTTTCTCTTTGATGTGCTTTATCTACTAGTATTGTTATGCTTTTCACTTATTTTCTGGTTCTGGTGATGATGTTCTTTGTTCTATGGTTTCTATTGAAGGTACTGATAGATTGCCTCTTTCCGTCTTCTTTTGTCTTCTTGAGCTGGGGGTCTTTCGGAAACAGCCTCTCTATCCCCGCGGAGTAGGGTTAAGGTCTACGTCTACACTACCCTCCCCAGACCCCACTAGTGGGATTTTACTGGGTTATTGTTGTTGTTGTTGTTGTTTTAGCATATCAAGAGAATGATAATTTTCTTTCTTATTATACACAGTATTAATTTATAAATTACTCATTTCAAATCATTTTCTCAAATTCTTTAAAAGTATGCATCAATTAATATGGGTATCATTGTAAATTATGCACTTATTTATTATTTCTTAAGGGATGTGCAAAGTCCGTAGTTGACAAGTAAAAGTGAACGGAGAGTATTTAAAAAGAAGGGAATCATATCACGTGATCTTTAAAATACACTTTAATATACTACATCCGTCTCATATTAGTTACTAAAAATAGTTGTCTCAAATTATTTGTTACTTTAAATTTTAAAAGTTTAAATTGATTATCTTTTTCCTTTCTTACCCTTAGTAATTATCCTTAAGACTACAAACACCTCAATTATGAATAATTTTGTTCAAATACTAATGAAGAAAGATTAAATATTAAAACATGAACAAGGGTAAAGTAGTTAAAATCCCATCCTAATTAATTTTTCTTAAGGGACGTGCAAAAGAAAATAATGACACATAATGTGAGATGGAGGGAGTAGTAATTAAACTTGATAAATTTGTATTGCTTTCACATTACTTTGAAATTCACAAAGTGCTCTTTGATAATGTTAAATATACTCGTGTTCGCGTTCCATTTAATTTATTACTCATAAAGTGAAAATTGGTTCATGATTTGACATGAAATGAGCAAAAGGTTAATGTTTATATTGCTTTTTGTTTGGGGTTTTTGGTTTGGGGGATGGGGGAGGCAGTCACCAACCTAAGATGCCGTGGTTTTGGTTAAAAAAAAATTAAGTTAATTTTCAAACAAATAGTATTATCGTACGATGAATGTCATGTCAAACCAAATGAGTTTAAGGGTTCATTAATCAACCAATGCACCTAGTGTTAGAATATCAGTATTTGTTGCCTATGGCTCCATTTTGATTTATGTAAAGAATAGTAAATTTATCGCGGCCAACATTTGAACTAAATATGTTAGTCGACAATAATATATTCAGTATAATCATATAAGTGGATATGAGTAGACTGAATATCAAATTACATTTTTTGTATTGATTATCAGACACTTATATAGTTACATTCAACACAATGGTGTCATGCAACCAAAAAAGGGGGGGAAATCATATACATGCAACAAATGGGGTCACTTTTACAAAATACTATACAGAACTGTGGCAATAAATTTGTGGGAGCGGATTTGGTCCAGTGTTAATTGCTCCTATAATGTTCAATAGTGAGCTTGATGGTTGCCATGTGTCCAGAAAACAGTTAAAAGACTAGATCTTTAATTTTGCTTCTATTTTAAAAAGATAAAATAAATAAAATGAAACAAGCAAACAGGTGAGAACAGATTTTACATTGTATAAAACATAAAATAAGCCGACGGCAAAGCTTTTATATTAAAATAATGGTTAAGAAAACAAGTAGAGCAAATCCAACAGAAACGATTTGACAGAACATTTATTCCTTAAGTGTTTTCAACTACATAAAAAGGTAAATAAACTAAACTAGCGGGAATAATTTTGAAAGAGTTGATTTTTGTTTGATCACAATTTTCTATTTTTACTGAAATAGGGTAAATTTAAAATAAAAACAATTAAGTGATAATGATTTGATGAGAATGTTATTCTTTAATCGTGAATTTTATTTACAAAAAAGAAGGTAAATGAAAATAAAAATAGGGCTCGATTTTATTTATTTTACCTTTTTAATAAAAATAAATATTATGAGTAAAGAATAATGAATCTAGCCCACTAGTGAACATTACCTGCGTAATGTTCACTAGAGCAAATCCACTCTCTAAATTTGTGTTCCAATTGCTGGTTTCCTCGGGCAAATTAAGGGTCTTTGGTACAATAGTGAAATATCACACGGGGTGGGATATTCAATGGGATTAGTTAATCCACCTTTTATATAGGAAGTTATTGTCACAATTTTAGTATGATTACTCTTATCCCATGTACCAAAAAATTGCTATTATGTATAAATAAAAATATACTGGGATAAAAATTATACTTTTTTTTTCCTTGTTTGGTTACTAATCTTGGTAGAAGTTATCTAAGGATTAAAAATAATACCAGAATAGCTTATACCTGCCAGATTTTGGGATAAGTTATCCCAGGAGAAAACAATAAACTAAAACTTGATCTCAGGACTAACACAATATACAGAACAATTAATAAGAAATAATATCAAAATAAGTAATCTCAACCTCACTTGTCTGACCACTAATTCTGGCAATAAGTGTACTTGTTTAAGACTCAGTCATCTTACTACAGCAAATTGTCACTGCTACTGCATCCATTGAGCAATAATTAACCACGAGCCTGCAACAACTCACACACAAAATGGAGAATACTTGGATATGAATAAAGACGCAAAAGAAAGAAGGAAACAGGTGCAGCTCAGCTTCAAAAGATTAAATACTAGATTCGTTACTAAAGCTGAGTACATGGGCAATAGGTACAAACTTTAAAAAATCATAATGTTGATAATCAGAACATCGAGGATGCCATTTCACCGATTTCTGATACAACAAGATCATAATCTGCTTTCAGTTTTTCTTGATCCTCCTGGCTAAGTTCCCCCTTGGCAGGCTTTGTTTGTACCAAAACGCAGCAAGTTGGCCTCTTGGTGGCTCCGGCATTTGCTAGATCCTGAAACAGAATTGACGAATTTTTAGAATTTTTATGATCATGACCACGTAACACACCTGAAGTTGTACAGAACATAAAGCATGACATTGACAACAAAGGCAGTGAAAGCACACATCATAGAGCCTTTATAATATTTGGTAAACTACACTCATGACCAACGCACTCACAAGAGTTGAGTGTTCTGAATTCTAATAGCACCATAGCGTTATTGAGTTTGAGACGGTAAATAAATTCTAACAGATTTTACAACTTTAAATATGCACTACAACTGAAATTCAAGACAAGAATGGGTGGACCAAAGGGGCTCATGACATGAAACAATGAAAGAGGTGATATACAATCTTGATTACTTTGATAAAGAATGAAAACGATTACACAAGCACTAATAGTACGGTCAGTGTAATGTCACAGGTTCAAAGCCGAATGAAGTCGCAAACTGTAACTAGTGAATGAACAGACAAGATAACAACATATTAATAATATGACATAAAAGCCTGAAAAGTCTAGCTTACTTCTTTTGAGGAGACGTAGATATATGGTATCTCAGCTTCTTCACACAGGATTGGAACATGGGTGATGACATCTATAGGAGATATATTTCCAGCTATAACACACACTCTGCGATCACCAAAATCAAATGGATGATGAGAAATAGAGAAAATCTGTTATCACCAACAATATGTGTTTGTAAATTTGTACGCAAGTGACAAAGCGCTAGGTTCATAGCATCAGTGTGAGTTCAGTATCATGAGTGAAAACTGTGCACAAACAAAATTCATGTCAAAGTAATTAAATTACAATACAAAGAGCAAAAATTTAGTATTGAAAAAAGCTAGCATGTTAAAATCATGCTGTGATTGGACGATGTCAATATAAAAGCACATCACATCAATAACCCCAACAGTCCCAACTCTTTACTCCAGCCTCACTCACTTTCAAATTGCACTTAACTCCTAAAGTATCGTCAATTCCATCGATTTTAAAAATCTTTGTTGTCTGGTAGAACAGCACACACAAGCAAATTAAATATAATTATCTGGAGTCTGGACAAGGAAAGGTGTGTTTCGTACGACAAAAGTAATTTTTCAGAACAATATTTTTCACAAGTCACTTTTGGTTATTGGCAACCAAAAATTTTTCAAACAGGAGAAAATGACTATTCTCTCTTATATGCAGTAGTCATTTTCCACAACGATCTTAACTAACTCCATATTACTTGCTCCAACTAACACTTGGACATTATGATTAATCTCCATGACTCAAAAATTTAATCAAAACACTCTCCGGTGCTAATACTATTATTCTTTCATATATATTTTTCCTGAAAAATATTTTCAGCTCACTAACCAAACATAGAAAAATGACTTTGTCATGCCAAGCACACGCAAAGAGGCTGAGACAACTTCCTCGGATTATAATAGCCTAAACTCTATGTCATTCCCATTCTTCTACAGTGATATTTGGTGAACCAACTTGAAGTTGTACATATACCCCTATATACTTTATGACAAAATATTTCCCAGTTCTCTACTAAAGTATAGGATTTACAAATGTATATAAAAGGAGGCATTAAACCAGATATAGCCCTTTAAATAGCATAGCTGTAGTATGTGTACTGAGAAACAACAAATAAGAGGAAAAAATAGCTGTAGTATGTGTACTGAGAAACAACAAATAAGAGAAAAAAATTCGTCAATTCAAATATCTCCATTTATAACTTAAGAGTAAAGATGTCCATCACTGCGACATTCTTCCTTATTTTCTATCCACGAGTATAGAGCATAAAGACATCTAAAAACAAACCTATGTCATTAAACAAAAAGGCACATAACTATAAACACGAAATGTAACACAAAATACCCATCACCATACAGACGAAACAACAACAACAACAAAAACAGTGTAATCCCATAAATAGGATCTGGGAAGGGTATAGCGAGTCTGCTTCCGATAGGCCCTTAGCTAGAGAAGCAGTGAAAGCAACCAAGCAACATACAGATAAAACCTTAAACTGAAATAAACAACCCAAAAAAATTGACTGACCCTTTTTGACCGCGTCGAATACTCTTTACCACCTCTTTAACGCCCCTCTTCAAGCACTTTTTCTCCGCAGCTGAAATCATAAATAAGGGTAAATCAATCAATCAACTACAACTCAATACCAACATTATTGTTTCGGAAATTAAAATGTGTAAAAAAAAAAGTAAAATAATACTCTTCCACGCCATTACTAATTAACGAATCGAACTATTTAAGAAGTCTACAGGATACCTCGGCGAACAAGTTTGAAGATGCGTTTGTTGAGTTTTTTTCCAGCAAGGGGTTTGGCAATAGGAGCTAAGGCCAATAACTTCTTCTTCTCCTTTTGTGCACTTTTATCTACTTCGCTATCGCTACCCATTTCTACCGAAGCTACTGGTCTCTGTGTTTTTTTCTGGAAGGGAAAAGTAGAGAGTAGGGTTTATGAGGAAGATGAATTAGTATATTGGGTACTTGACTACTAGGGTTTAAGGTCTAGAGTTCTCGGCACCCTAACTTTGGGCCTGTCGGTTTTTGCTTAATGGGTATGTTGTTTGGGCCTGATTGAAACCCAATTTATTTGAAGAATGGAATTTTTACATGAAAAATTGGCATCCTATAACGACACATAACAGGAATTGGCAATTTTTTTAGCCTTACATTGGGTTTGGCAAAGATAGTCCCAACCAATTGGCATTATATAGCCAAATAATAGAAATCCTATTTTCTTATTTATTCTTTCTCATAATTTGCTGCCCCATGTACGCTGCTCCCCACCCTCCCTCTTCTTCTCGTTCTGCTTCTCTCCTCTTTCTTGTTCGTTCTCCCCCCTCTCCCCTCGTTCGCTGCTTGCCAGCAATCCTCTTTTATTTCTCTGATAATCTTTCGGTTAATGATTCAATTACAAAATTGGCATTTAATGGCAAAATTTCCAAAACAAACTACTTCCTTATTTACCAAACCTTAATCTCTTTCGCATCACTGCCATTTCAAAAGCACTCTCCGCCTCATCACATTTTTTATATGAACTTGAGATTTATTAGATAGACAAATCAGATTACAGATGCAAACAAACAAAATGCAAATGTATACTTACGCGTATACACTTATGTATCAGACATTTTTGACCAATGCTTTTTTCTGGGTGGACTCATTCTCATCCCCCCACCCCCTTTTTTTCTTGTATATTGTGTACATCAGTGTATATCACACACAGGTTTTTAAGGACGTATGTGTATATCATTTCGTATATCGTGTATATAATATAATTTTTTTATGAACGCCCATGTATATCACATTGTATATCGTACATAAAACACAAATTTTCATGGATACAGATACACATAATATACATGAGATATCACTGATTTACGTAGAGATATACACAGGTTACAATTTTTATATACACATGTCCGATGTGCTATACATTGTAATATACAAATAATATAATGGCGGCAATAACTATATATATAATTTTATATTATTGATATACAAAGAATAATATTATTTATATACAAAGAATGAAAATAAAATTTTAATATACATGTTGATATAGACAAAGAAGAAAAAAAAGTTGAGATATACATATTATTATTGTGATATACATTTATTGGTTATTGGATGCCAATATCTATAACTAGGGCTATTTTCTGCCAATTATATGAGTATATTGTTATACCATGCCAAAATCCCTTTTTACATGAATATGTCATATAATAAATTATATTATCCTCCATGCTTAACTTTTAATATGAATTACCTTCTATATACCTAATTACAATTTATGTACCATTTTAGGATTTTAATGATATTAATTAGTTTCCTAATTTTACTCAACCGTATATTTTCCACTCCCCATGTTTCTCTCTCCAAATCCCCACGATTTTCTCTTCAATTACCCACGATTTCCTCTTCTAAAACCAGCGAAAATATGTAACCCCTCCACCATTAACAACCTTAAAAAGTTTTGAAGCTTTGAATTCGGATTTAGGTTTTCAAAAGACATTATTTGTTTGGATTGGATGTTGTTGCAAAGAATTGAGAGTTCTCTCTACGTATCTCTCTATCTCTCAATCCCAAATTTTAGTAATATAAGAGGAAAGGAAAAGAGAGCAGCAATTCCAACATGACAGCCATTCAAAAGCTTTGAAGCTTTGAATTCGAATTTGGGTTTTCAAAAATCATTATTTATTTGGATTGGGTGTTGTTGCAAATAATTGGAAATATGGTTTGGAGTTTATATCTCAATTTTGAGGGATTTTGGTGAAAATTAGACTTAGTTTTGGCTGAATTTCAGATTGAAACTCGAAGAAGAAGAAGAAGAAGAAGAAGAAGAAGAAGAAGAAGAAGAAGAAGAAGAAGAAGAAGAAGAAGAAGAAGACGACATGACATACATTATATTGCAGAAATTGTAGAAAAAATGTATTCTGTTGTTTATTTATTTTTCTTTTATTCATTTAACTATTGTATGAAAGTTGAACAATATTGTATAAAAATTATATTTAAGTGATATTATATTGTATTTGTATATAACTTAGTAGAAATAATGTGCAATAATTTGTAGATAAGTTGTATAATATATAATTAGTTGTATGAAATTTATTTTTACTATGTATAAATCAGATATAAAATATACAAAAGACATATTGTATAAA